>VXBO01014957.1:291303-339814 GCA_013400135.1 Rhinoptilus africanus | reverse complement strand
CAGGCGATAGGACAGGAGGAAACGGCCTCAAGTTGCGCCAGGGGAGGTTTAGGATGGGTATTAGGAATTTTTTTTTCACTGAAAGGGTTACCAAGCGTTGGAACAGGCTGCCCAGGGAAGTGATGGAATCGCCATCTCTGGAAGTATTTAAAAGGCAGGCAGACATGTGCTGAGGGGTGGGGTTTAGTGCTGGCTGTAGCAGTGTCAGGTTGATGGTTGGACTCTATGATCTTAAAAGTTTCTTCCAACCTAGATGATTCTATGCCAACTGGGTCCCAGATGGGGAGACAGCTGTGGGGCAGGCCTGGGAGAGAGGGGGGAGAGAGGACCCACATCCCACACCAGGCACAGGGCCCACAGGCCGCCAGAGTGGCTCAGTGTCTCCTCTCTTGCTTGCAGCACACACGGAGCAGGCTGGATGCCCACAGGCAGCAGGACACTATCACAAGCTGCTCGAGCACTCAGCAGGGGCACAGGACTATTCTACCCTCATACACAGGTCTCCTTGCCAAGACCCTACCTTTGCTGCATTGGTGTCCCTGAGGCCAGCCCCAGTTACTGGTACCAGCTGCTGTTACGGCGTGTATCTCTCCAGTCCACAGGCAAAAACCAGGGTGGTGGTGCTGGGGTTTTCCATTTCTCCCTGCTTTTGAAAGCTTGGCTTCGCCAAGCCTGCACAGCGGCAGAGGACATGGCAGAACAGAGGTACTGCGTAGACTATGCCAAGCGTGGCACAGCAGGCTGCAAAAAGTGTAAGGAGAAGATCGTGAAAGGAATGGTGCGCATTGGAAAGATTGTTCCCAATCCTTTCACGGAGTCTGGCGGGGACATGAAGGAGTGGTACCATGTGAAGTGCATGTTTGAGAAGTTAGATAAGGCCCGGGCCACCACCAAGAAAATCGAAGACATCACAGACTTGGAAGGATGGGAAGAGCTACAAGATGCAGAGAAAGAATTAATAAACAAGCACATCTCAGGTGAGACATAAGACAGCACCTGGGGCACTTTTCTATTTGTTTTCAAGCCACTGACTGCCACACAGCTGTGCCTTTACTGTGAAATCCTCACTGATGTGTTAGTATCAGCTAGTGACAAAGTGGGTAGCACTGCTCAAATCTGTCTCTCAGCTCTATAGGAAAGAGAAGAAGTAGTCACTTCTGCAATAGCACTTCTTAATTCATTTGTCACAACTGATTATGGAGAAGGTCTAGGTTATTTAATTCACATGCAGACATGGGCAGATAAATCCCAGGAGAAGGCATCAGTTATTTTCCATTTTCACCTTTTTTTCCATGTTCTTTACTAAATTATTTAGTCTTAACTTCTGATGTCTGAAAAATGTTCGTTAATTTTTTCCTTCTACGTCCAGTTCTTTTAAGACTTCTTTGTAGCAATGTGTCTTAGCATAACATGTTGAGGGATGTATGGGATTATTTCTGACTGCTGATTTGAACCTTGCTGTTCTACAGAAGCTAATTCCAAGGCCGCAAGTACACCGAAGAAAAAAGTGATAGTCCAAGCTAAACTCACTGCCACAGGACAACTAACTACAAAAGATCCATTAGCTCTCATCACTCCATCACCAAAGAAGTTCTCTGGCTTCACAGGTAGGAATTAAGGAACTAATTCTGGCAAATTCTTCTCTTCTAATACCAACATCAGAGGTGTTTTAGCTTGGCTCAGATCAGTATGTTTTCATCTTTAGAAGATGGTTTAGTTTTGATTGGTTTTTTTTTAAATCTGGTTTGCCAAAAACTGTTAGTGCTGTCTTAGGCTGTTGGTTTTGAAAGAACTGATGTCTGAGTTTCTAGTATTCTCAAGGAAGCAAAGTTTATGCGTTAACCCACGTTGTCAGGCTGGCTCTACTACTGCCTTAGTCCATTGGCCAATTTTAATCAAACTGTGAAGGTATAGAGTAATGATATCCTCTGTGGAGGTCAAAATCTGTAAAAAAAAATAGCTGTGAGGGATTCCCAGTTGCAGTGTTCATGGAAGGGAAAACGGTTATTCCTCATCAGCTTGTCCTGAGAAAGAGCCGCCAGCAGGACAGTCAGTGTGTGGGCTCTGACCTGACACAGACCTGTAGCTCTGAACCACCCAGAGCACCTGCACAGACAAAGAGATGAGAATGTGTAGGGATGTTGATATTAAGAGAGAAGAGGGGATGGGGATGCTTTTCCCCCATCTTAGCAGTGACCTTAGGAAAACATCTTGCTGTGAATGGCAAAGGCCTACAAAGTAGAAATAAAACAGAAGCATCTGCCAGCAGGAATTTCTTTTCACCAAAGTTAAATCATGTTTGTTTGGTAGAATTAAGGTCCAGAAAATTCTGCTGTACTGGAAAGAGGAAGACTAATGAAGAAATAGTTTAGATTTTTTTTTAATGGTAATTAAAATTTAAAGTCACAAGTTTTGGCATAGCACACATCATTATCCAGTTCTGAAGCTTTGCCAGCGCGCTGGGATTGTTCTTTCAGGCTTGCCAAGCAGAGGTAGTGTCAACTTCAAAATCTGCACCATATTGTACTTGTTAAAAAAGCAATTTCTTATGTCCTTGACGCAGCAAAGCCAAAGAATTCGGAAGATGTCTCTGCAAACTCTGACCACAAGTCTAGCCTATCTGCAAAAAAATGTGATCCAAAACACAAAGACTGCTTGCTGCGAGAGTTCAGGAAGCTTTGTGCCATGGTTGCTGAAAAGCCCAGCTATAATGTGAAAACGCAGATCATCCAGGATTTTCTGAAGAAGGGATCTGGAGGAGGTATGATTCCTGCTTTGCATTCTTATGAAAGCCCTCTCAAAAACACCTCAAAGTCGTATTTCAAAAGCAAGGGTGAAATGAAATGTGATTGTTGTGTGCTGTGATGATTTCTGAATGTTTGCAAAGTGAACTGTTCATCTAAATAACAAATTCAGGTAAGAATGTCTCAGTCTAGGATTATGGGGAATGTTTGTAGGTGCCACCAAAATTAGCGCTGAGATGGACGACTGTGGGTGAGTGCCCTAAGAAATCTCCTTTCATGTGAAGCAGAACAGCATGGTGGAAAGAGGAAACCCCAGCTGCGTTTGCTTTGTTTTTTTCCTGCGGTCATGCTAATGGGCACAAACAGCCAGAGCCTGTCCGTGAAAATAAATTGATACTTTCTAATGGGCTGTGCTTTTTTTTCCCAGATGGTTTTCATGGTGACGTATACCTGACCATTAAGCTGCTGTTACCAGGCGTCATTAAAATTGTTTACAACTTGAACGATAAGCAGATTGTAAAGCTGTTTAGTAGGATTTTTAACTGCAGCCAAGAAGAAATGATCCGGGACCTGGAACAGGTGAGTACAGACAGCAGTTATCTTAATTTCTGCTGTTCAGTCCCTTGGTATGGAAATTCTGTAACTTTTTTTTTCTTTATTCCTATTTGAAAGATTTTTAGCTTAACTTTTAGAAAGGGAGTTGGTGATTTTTTTTTTTTAATTTTTTTTTTACTCTAGCAGTTCTTATAGCACTTCTGCCATCTGGAACCTTGAGAAAATAATGTTTGAACAGAAAGCAAGACAGGAATTCACCTGCAAAACTTGTGCACTTGGCAGGTGCTCACATGTGTGCATTTAATTCCTGTGCATAGGAGTTGATCTACACCTGTATTTTGTTTTTGGAGACAGGGAGATGTTTCCGAGACCATACGCCTCTTCTTTGAACAGAGCAAGTCTTGTCCTCCAGCAGCCAAAAGCCTCCTGACCATCCAGGAGGTAGACGAATTCCTAATCCAGCTATCAAAGCTCACTAAGGAAGATGACCAGCAAAGCGTGCTGCAACATATCACTCGCAGGTAAGGAAAGCAATCGGCCTCTGAAGGTTTACCCTAAAACTAGGAGTGGTTATCTACGTATCACAAGCTGGAATAGGTGAAAAACTAATCATAAACCACAGAGACTAAACATCTTAAAATCTGGTTTGATTAAGACACCTTGATTGCTGACCAGCAATGGAGAACATGTGTGGCTCCTGTTCATGCCAGAGAATTTCATCCGTGCCTGTCAAGACGCTTCAGTCAGCGCTAAGCAAGTGGCTTGCAGAAGTGCCTTGGTGGTACTTAGCTGTTAATTAAGTTGCTGTTCTCAGGTATGTTGGGAAAAGTCTTTGAGCCATTTGGAAATGCTGAGGACTCTTGATCTGGCTCAGTCTGTGTTGATCTGAGGCTGAGGATGTTACTATCCTTTACTCTTGATGCATTAAGTGAATTTTGGAAGGTATATCTACACTGAGGTGGAATTCATGTTGGCATTCAAACACAGAGATGCTAAAAAGCCTTTTGGATATTCTCTTGTGCCTCTGAGATGTCACTGGTAACGTGTCCTAATTTGAGTTTAAACCGTACAGAAGGGGAGGACCTTTTATTAGAGGCCTGGATCAGGTTTTTTTTAGCTGGAAAGCAGTTCAGTTAAATGTCTACTATTTCTGAATCTTGTCTCGCACTTCAGGTGTACAGGCAATGATCTGAAATGCATCATCAGGCTAATAAAGCATGACTTGAAAATGAACGCTGGAGCAAAGCATGTGTAAGTCTTAGCTTTCATTGTGAGACAAAACCCGAAGTGGGTATTAGCCTCATAAGCCAGGAGCAGCAGACCTGAGGTTGATCCATGTTTCCCTCCTCTCTTCAATTTGTTAAAGGCTGGATGCTTTGGATCCCAACGCTTATGAGGCGTTCAAAGCATCACGCAACCTCCAGGATGTGGTAGAGCGAGTCCTGAAGAACCATCAGGAGGCCGAGAAGATGCCAGGTCTGAAGCGAACCCTCAGTGTGCAGGCCTCCCTGATGACCCCCGTTCAGCCCATGCTGGTAAGGTTGGCCCCCCTGCCACAGTAACCTTCAGCCGAGCAAGAGTTCTCTTACGTACCCTCAGAGACCTTCACCTTTAAGAATCAGTAGACAGAGAAGTGACTGCATGTAGTATAAGCTATTGGAGTGTGCAGAGCTGATTTTTATGTTTAATGCTGTTTTATGAAGTGTTTTTTACCAAGAGGCCAGTACTGAATGTACTCAGTACTTGCACCTTCAGGGCTGCTGCAGAAGCTAAAATCTTGACTTGCTTTCAGTCCAGAAGTGACTTCTTTGGTTGCTGTCATTCCAGAAGTTGAGCCTTTCTCTGTAAATAGCATAAGCTTTCCATTGGATTAGAAATTCAAATAACTTTTGTTTTTCCTTTGAACTCATCAGAGTTAAATGTTTACTTCTGGGCTAAGCATACTCCTACAAAAGGTGCAGTACTTACACCTTTAAGTTTTTGGAGGAGATAAGCACTGAAAAGCTGTAATTATGTGGGCATATGCAGATGATTGTAAGTAAGTGAGTAGTTAAGGAAAGGAAAACTTGGGCTGGGTATCAGAGGGCCTGGACAAAAAGATCTGCAAAGCAATTGATAGTTCATTCATGAACTTAGGTAAGCATAGCTTTATTTTTAAATATTTCATCTGAGTTTGTTTGGAACTCACCTCTCTCCACTTTTGTAAGGCTGAAGCCTGCAAGTCGATTGAGTATGCCATGAAGAAGTGCCCCAATGGCATGTATGCAGAGATCAAATATGATGGCGAGCGGGTGCAGGTCCATAAAAATGGAGATCACTTCAGCTACTTCAGCAGAAGCCTCAAACCTGTTCTTCCACATAAAGTAAGCACCTATAAACTCTCTCTTCTGTTGTGCCAGCTCCTCTATAAACGCGACTGAATTTTACAACAGTTTCTGTAGGCAGGGGGAAAGTACCTTCTGTTGTAGACTTTTTTTTAATTTATGTAGATAACTGGAACCTGGAAAATCAACACTTATTAGAATTGTAAACAGTTTTGGTGGTCATCAAGTTAAGTTACCTGCCTTAGAATTCTCTTCATGCACTGCATTGTGTGAAGCTTGATGCCAGTTGCATGACTTAGTTATATTTGTTCAAGACGCATTTTTCTGTTTGTAGAATGTGCTGTCTGTACCACAATAGAAAGTAAAGCTAGTGCAGATATGCCTACACGTGCCTCAGACACGCTTCTGGAGAAAACATCTGCATTGGATTGAGGCCCTCGCTTCAGCCAGTAGACCTATTTTTCTTTTTTTTCTTCTCTTTTTTTTTTCCCCAAGGTAGCCCATTTTAAGGACTTCATCCCCCAGGCTTTCCCTGGTGGGCAAAGTATGATCCTGGATTCAGAAGTTCTTCTGATTGACAACAAAACTGGCAAGCCGCTTCCTTTTGGGACTCTTGGTGTGCACAAGGTAAAAAAAGAAAAAAAAAAGTATTAAAAAATCCTTTGTTGTGGTTGGAGGCATGGTTATTCTGCTGACTTAAATGCACTAGTGTGTGATCCGTTTTGGCAGGATAATAGAAGAGATCTGGTGCTTGCTAGAGCATTTGAGGAAAAAATAAGCTTGAGAAGGCTGATATTAATGAAAAGGTTCTGCTCTAATACAACAGATTTGATATTAACCTGATCGCTTAGCAAGACAGTAAGAAAACTTCAGCTCAAGATAGTTTGTTTTTTTTCTTTTTTTTTAATAAACCCTTGGAAAATCTTACAATTCTGGCATGGCTTATCCCTGCTTGAGCAAGGTATGGCAGACCCCAAGAAGCAGAGAGTGTTCAGTCTGTATGACTATTATGTGGTGCTTATGTCCAAACTAAATGGTGGTGAGGAAGAGGACAGTAAAATGAAAATTGAACTGTAAGCTTTAACTTAAAGTAGCCATTTATCTCAAGTCTCCAGAATGCTTGTTGCCGCAGTAGTGATGGATGTTGCATTGGCTGAATGTAATATCATTAATATTTGTGGCGTTATTTCCCTGGAAATTAGCACATTTTTATCTTCTTAGTTTGTGCTTTGACACATTTCGGTCTAAATCTTAATTCTCAGAATACTTTTGGAAGAGGCCTAAGCTTATTATAACTAAAATATTATGGAGATAAAAGTACATCCTTTTGTTTTTGTTATTTTTCTAAAACTCCTTATCGCTGCTTGCTACGACTGCAGATTTCTTTTAATCAGTCTTTGTTGTCTTTCAGAAAGCTGCTTTCCAAGATGCCAACGTTTGCTTGTTTGTGTTTGACTGCATCTATTTCAATAACATCAGCCTGATGGACAGGTTTGTGTCTGGCATAATGTGAGAGTAGGCTGACTGGTTTTCCTGCATGAACTTGCTGGAATACGCTCCCAGAGCAGATGGAGCAGTGCACGTTGGCTGTCCAGACTGGCCATTTGCCCCTGTAAAATCAAGACAGCACAGGATAATCCTTGCTGTGGTAAGGAGTTTCACTATGGAGCTCCATCCTGCTCTGCAGTTCCAAAATATCAGGTTTAACTGCATTTCAGCTGAACTGAGCGTGGGTCAGTGCCCAGCTCATCTTATATCTTCTGAAACTAAACACACCCTTACAAAATTTCTATTTTATACCTTCCTGGGGGAAAGTAAGAATTGATTATCCTTTCTTGAACTCTGTAGGATGCATCATTTAATTATTTAAATAGCTTTTCTCAATGTTCACATTCATGTTAAAATTGCTTGCTTGTGCTTATCTGTACCCTGGTTTAGGCCTCTGTGTGAACGTCGTAAGTTTCTCCATGATAACATGGTTGAAATCCCCAACCGGATCCTCTTCTCGGAGATGAAGCACGTCACAGTGAGTTCCATGTTAAAATAGCATACGTGGTGATCTCCTGGATTGCACTCTGGAGACTCCGTTGCTCCTTTACCACGTGGCCTGTTTTATGGTTAAGGCTGCAAATCCAGAAATTCCTTGCCTGTCAGAATGGTTCTCCTGCTCCTCTGCGTGCAAGACTTCTGGAGCTAGTGTTCAAGAAAGCATGCCTGTGCTCGGTTACAGCCGCTTCAGTAGAGTCTTAATTTGCACATCTCTTTTTTTTGGTTTCTTAATGACTTTGTAGCCATTGTAACTTTGACGTTGTTAGGAGTAGCCTGTAACTTAGTCTGTGCTGTGTAATGCTGAGCTGCGGAGGGGAGACTGAAGCACGAAGGGAGCTAGGCTGCTTCCAGTTCCCAAACCGGCAGCTTCAAGTGCCGCACAGCCCAGGTCCATCCTGAGTGCTGAAAACTGCATTTAGACAGCAGCAGGCTCCGTTTTTCATTGGATTGTTACGCACAAGCCCAATGTTCTGTTAATTTTCCCCACTGCTACTGATTTCTGCAGCACCTTGGGTTTGGGGGAGAATGCTTGGACATTTGGGACAGAGACAGCATTTTGGGAAGAAGGAAAGGGCATAGGTCCCAAGGCAGTTGGCTAGCTGAGGAAAATCTGATCTTGTACGTATAGGACGTACTGAGCACACACTCGGAGTGGCTACCTCGTCTCTGCAGAGCATTTTATAACTAATGAACCCTTCTCTTCTTGGGACATATCCCAGTTTAGTCACAGGGTGTGAAGCAAAGAGAACACATATGGGAGTCTCCATGGAAAACTATCTCAGGAAATTACCATTCATCTCTCTGCAGTCGCTTTGGGTTTAGTGCGCCACTGCTAACAGAAGTCTGAAGACCACAGCCCTTTGACAGTCTTGAGCTAACCGTGATTCCTTTCCTTTTCAGAAAGCTTCAGATCTGGCAGATATGATCACCCGAGTCATCCGTGAGGGACTGGAAGGACTGGTGTTGAAAGACATAAAGGCAGGTTCACAGTTACTCTTCACTGGTGTATGCTGGGAATTGGGGAATAACAACAGACAGGTCTGTGGATAACGCACAGAAAGCTGAGCATCCTTGGAACATCTCCGGGTACTTGTCGACGCTGACATCCAATCCAAGTTATTCCTTATGTATCTGAGCACTACTGTGCTCTGAACCCACTAGGCTGGATAAAAGCAAGGGCTCTTTGAGGAGATGGCTGTCCAACAGATGATCTCCATGCTGACTGGGGGTTCTTGCCTTGTTTTGCACAGGGTAATTATGAACCAGGAAAACGACACTGGCTGAAAGTGAAAAAGGACTACCTAAATGAGGGTGCAATGGCTGACACAGCAGACCTGGTGGTGCTGGGGGCGTTCTATGGACAAGGCAGTAAAGGTAAGTAAGTCTCTGGTGTTGGCTCCACTCGGAGATCTGTCACTTCAGAAAACTCAAGCTTTTTCCCCGTTCCTGGCCTCCTGTACCACTTGTTCTCCTACCAGCACGACACTGGCTGTAGCGGTGACCCTCTGCCCCAGCCCATCACATGACAGGTTATGAGTTCACTGTGGGTTAGTTGGCACAGCAAAGCTTTAGGCCTTGGGCAGCGTAGAGGCTCGCTCTTCAGCTTTGTGTATGGGAGCTGATGCTGTGAAGGCATCACAAGCCCAAACCCTTTGATTGCTGAAGGTAGAAAAGGGTTTTGGTTCATTACTTTGCTTCTCCCCTCCCGCAGGTGGGATGATGTCCATCTTCCTCATGGGCTGCTACGATCCCAAGAGTGAGAAGTGGTGCACTGTGACCAAGTGTTCCGGTGGACATGATGACGCCACCTTGGCTCGTCTGCAAACGGAGCTGGATATGGTGAAGATCAGCAAGGTGAGAGGGGCCTGGTACGGCGACGATCAAGGGAGCGCTCAGCAAAGGACTTGGTAAAACCTTCTTCCTGCTGAGCTACAGCTGAGGTGCTGGCTAAAGGCAGAATTGAAGTGCTCTACTGGGAATGAACGGAGGCTCAATTCGAGTTAAAGCAGATAAACTGCTCTGACACAAATGAGATATAGGTGCAGCCAGCTCCTGAGATGAGGCACTGCCTGAGATTTGGACTCAGACACTGAGTGGGAAGCCAGGCACCATCTGTTTCCTGCTAAGACAAAGTTTTATTGGGAAGAGCAGAGCGAGTACCATTTTGTTTTGGCATATTGCGATTGGTGAAGATGGTCACTAGATGGGGCTGCGAGTGAGAAATGCTCAAGCCAGACTCTTTTCTTGTGGCTAGATAACCTGACCTATTGGAGTTAAGACCTTTTGTGAGCAACTTATTGAGGCGAGGAATCTTCTTTTTCAAGGCTTGACAAATAAACAGAGAGATGAATTTTAATATTTACTTGACATCCTGAAGACCATTTGCATTGAGGATATAGAATCTTAAAAAAAATGGGTAGTTTTATATGGATCACAATTGGAGCAACGATGTTATTGTTTTACATATAGAATGTTGGAAATTGAGCTGTGCTACAGATAATTTTTGTGATTCTCTAGATAAGAGAAACTGCTGCAGATCAGTGCACCTTGCACTGCAGGCTAACCCACATTTCATCCATCCAAAGGCAATGTAATACCTATATGCTTATCTACTTCTAGATTCTCTTTCTGACACTTCTTTTGTAGAAATAGCCCTTAGGATCATATATGAACCTATCTTTTTGGTTTTGTGCTTTTTAATTAATAGGATCCTAGCAAAATTCCAAAGTGGCTGAAAATAAACAAAATCTACTACCCAGACTTCATTGTCCCGGATCCAAAGGTAAGTGCTGTCATAGTCATTTAAGTGGTTTCCAGCCCTGATAAAGCAATCTACTGTACTTCATTTAAGTGTACAGATTGTCTCTGTTACAAGATTAGTTTTCATATGTGTAACAGGAAATGAAGCACAAGTTTTTATCTCTGAATCTTGCAGGTGCATTTGAGGCTAAGAGCTTCATGAAGAAATCATACCTGCAGCACTTCTGGGAAGTATTCTGGTGCATTAAATCCCTTCCGGAAGTGAACTTTAAATTTGAGGCATGAAAAATCTGACTTAAAACAGTTGAAGCACAACTGTAACCCAGAAGTTGCTATTGTTTTATGAAATTTACCAATATCTTTGTGCCAAGTATATCTGTTAGAAAAAGGTGATATTTAGAAATTGGTGTAATGTCTTAGTTGAGGATCTCTGACTTGCTGAAGTAAAAATAGAAGTTTTTCTAATTAATGTGACCAAGAAGGTCAGTTTGTCTATCTGGAACGCTCTGCTGGGCTGGGGAGGGGGGGTTGTTGCAGAAGCAGAGGAACACAGATGTGTTAGAGTTAGTTCCTGAGACAAGACAGGAATGTGACGCGTCTTCCTCCATACTGTGTTTAGAAAGCCCCAGTGTGGGAGATCACAGGGGCTGAATTCTCTAAAGCTGAAGCCCACACTGCAGATGGGATCTCCATCCGCTTCCCTCGCTGCACCCGCATTCGAGATGACAAAGACTGGAAGACAGCCACCAACCTCCAGCAGCTTAAGGTGAATAAACGCAGTGTGTCTACAGCACATTCAAGAATTAACTTCTGACAACAGTCTGTATTTAGAAAGACAAATTCTGATAGCAGGGTATGTAGTGAAGATACCTGCTGACTGGTACCTGTGAGGGCGTGTTACGTTTTCCAGTTATTCTAGGCTCAGGCTGCTTGCTGGATTATTTCAATGGGAATCTTATTCTTTCACGGAGCCTCCCAAGTCTCTTGAGCTGTTGTGTTGTGCACTTTCAGGAAGGTCTGTGCTGGCAGCCAGTTGTATCAGCTCTTGTAACAGCCTTCAGGAAGGAATTTCCTTCCTGAAGGAGGTGACCGTTATTCTCTTAAATGTTTGTGGTCATTCAGTCTCCTATTCCTGAGATTAGGGGAGGCATCTGGGAAGTGACTGAGGGCAGCCTGGCCCAGTTCCAGGGCACAGGGGCCAAATGGCAATCAGCCAGGACCCCTGGGGCTGCACCCACCCCACGCAGTTTCTACGCTTCCTTTAGGGATAGAAAGCGGGTTGGCTTGCTGCCATCCCCAGCAGTAAGTCAGCTGTTGATGAGCTCTGTTCTCAGTCTAGTTACTGGCGTTTGGGCTGTCTTCACACTGCCTACGGGGATACTGGCAGCAGATGTAAATGCTCGTTATGGCATCGAAGCAAGGAGTGATTCAGCCCACCTGCTATCCGGCAGCCTTTCCGCGCAGGTAGGGGAGAGAAAGGTAAAATACTCTCCTCAGACAGACTATTCTGTGAGCGAGCAATGGGTATTGTTCGTTTTTTCAGGCCAGGGAGCCAGGCTCTGAAGAGTTTGTCCGTCTTGCTGTAGTACATCATGTAAATACGGCTTTTGTTTCCTCCCTGTATGTCTTCCCTTAACGTTGAGCAGCTGGGTGGAAGGCAGAGAGCTTGATCAAAGTTGACAGGACAATGGCTACAAAGAGGTGCAGGAAGAAAAAGCATATGAGCAAACACTTCGGGGGGGAAACAAGAGCAGACCATACATTACAGCTCACGTCTAGTATCGGAAGCTTCACTGTGGCTAAAGGCAGTGCTTTGTTTCTGGTGGGACAGGAGCTGTACCAACTCTCCAAAGAGAAGGCTGATTTCAGTGTTGCTGCTGGGGAGGAAGATGAGTCCACGGCTGGCAGCAGTGGAGAGAACGAGGGAAATTCCAGGTCTTCCACACCGCTCAGCACTACTAAAACTCCCCCAAGCAAGTCACCTGCAAAAGCCCATAAGCCAGAAGGTAAGACAGTGCTTTCCAGGGAGAGGAGCCTCAGGGTGTGTTCTCTGCATTTGGGGCAGCCGGTTTTGGATCTTTGGCTTCTGTCAGATGCTCGGAGGTCCCACGGCAGCTTTCATGTGCACATCGGGGTTACTGGGCAGAGCTGTGTAGACCCTCGGTTTGGCCTGGGTTTTTCATAGCATGGATTGACCAGCCACTGCTCTGAGGGGTGCTGGGATTGAGAAAAGATGGAAAAGGCGCTGAGGATGCCATTTAGGTTGATGCTTGGGCATTTATAAAGGCTCTCCGAGACTATGCAGCCTATCTTGAACCTAGCAGAGTCTAAGTTACTGTTATTACAAAAACTATTTTGGAGTGATTTCTCTGGGCCTACAGTCCCTTTTAATCTTACTAGATAAAGGTCCTTAGCAGTATGTGTAAGACTGGTCTGAACAGCAAACCACTGCTCCCATTCCTGCACATCACACGCCCTTTGGTTAGACGTTTTTGGCCATAACCAGTATTTCATTTTATTTGGATGAAATTCATGCATATAAATAGGACACTTGGATGGAGGGGATTTCCAGGTAGTAAATCGCAAAGCTGTGAAATGAGTTTGCTTCACCGGCGTTTTGTCACTGGGGAATAGCGTGAAGCAAACTTCTGAGCAGTCTCAAAAAGGCAGTGTGGTGACAGCAAGGAGGGAAGTTGAAGAGCAACATCCCGGAGATGAGGCAGGAAGATGCCCTGGGGCTATTTGCAGTAGAAAAATGTGTCTTATTAGTTACATTCTAACTCATGGATTTTCCAGAAAGAGGGAGGAAAAGCCTTTCCCTTTTTACTCTCTTCAATCTTTTCACTCCAGTTTAATACACAACCAGTATCTGGACAGAGAGCACAAATTAAGACAAGATTATTTTATTTTTTTTTTTAGAGAGCAAAGCAGTCGTTGGATCCCCTCAAAAATCAGAGGAGAAACGTGGGGAGAAGAGAAAAGCATCTGAGATGGAGGACAATGGAAAAAAGGTATGGAGTTTGAACTGTCTGTCCATGTTTACCATCCATCTGGAAAGTCTTTGAAATCTCCCTGTAGCAGCACCCAAAATTAAAACAAAATGTAAAGGCAGCAACAAGCCGCCTCGTAAAGGAAGCGGGTGGCTGCAGCACGTCTGGCCTGTTTGCACACTGACATAGCTGGGTTTGTCACGCTGAAGGCCAGTGCTCTGTTCACCCACCAACAATGTCCTGCTCCACAGCATGCTGCGATTGCTGAGCACTGCCTCTTCCCGGCTGCTGCGTATGGAAGAGTTGGGAGCAGTAAAGGGAGAGAACTGTCCTTTGTGCAGCAGACTGTAGGAGTAGGTAAAGAACCACTGAGCTGTAGTTCCCTGATAAGCCTGGAGTAGCTATTTTGATGCGAACAGCAAGCCCCCTCCCAGGGTGGTTATGTTCTACTTTACCTAAGAAGCATCAGCTTGTAAAGGCAAAGACACTGAGATCGCGTTTGCTGGACCACATCAGCATCACCACCAAGGGGAATCATGGGGTAGTAATTCCTCTCAGCTAGGGAAGCACTGTTCGGCTGGAACATCTGGCTTTCAGAGGAGCTGTATGGGTGTTGTTCTTGTGTATGATTTAATGGCGGTCCAAAGACCAATTCACAGTTATTAGGCGTGAGATAAGAATGATAACCTTGGGAATTGCGAATGGACTCGTTCATGCCTCAAAGAATTTAGTGTAACTTCCAGACCAGTCTAATGTTTTTAACCAACCTGTGCTTCTCGTTGTCTTTCACAAAATGCAGATACTGCTGGACATATTCACTGGTGTGAAGCTGTACCTCTCGCCCTCTGTGAAGGACTTCGACAAAATCCGGCGGTACTTTATAGCATATGATGGGGATCTTGTGCCAGAGTTTGACACAGCCTCAGCCACACATGTTATAGGGGAGGACGTTGGTGAGAATCCTGGTGCTAAGCGTGTGTCTCCCAACTGGATCTGGGAATGCATCCGGAAGCGGAGACTGGTGGCCCCATGCTAGGAGTTGGGGCCAGCTGACCAGTCTTGACACAAGAATTCCCTGAAGAGAACAGCTGAGAACTAGGGAGGTGGGAGAAATGGTGAGATTCCTCTGTGGAGATATGGATAGAAATAAAATGCCCAAGTCCATCAGAGGTAGTTACATAGATCCGTAGCAGCCATGCAGAACAAATTAAAACAAGTCTCTGAAGAAATGTCACTGCTGAATCCATTTTTCTGCCCATAATGTAGACCACTGCACTTACCTAGGTGCTGGTTTCGTCTCCTTGGGTTTTTAAAGTTTGGGTATTTTTATAGATAAAGAAATAAAACTGAAGCAGTTTCTCCTTTGCTGTCAGGACTTATTTTCCAAAGGTTATTCTTTACCTGGACAGGAAACCAGACCACCAAATCTGTGAACCTACTGCCTGTAGTGCTGGGACAATTTTGCTGCACGGCTACAACTTATGTGAAGGACACGCATCCTACTGTCTGACTTTTCTTTCCTGTCTTTTGCCATTCTGCACAGGTCTGTATCCAGCGGCAGTTCACACCTCTGCTGTAGGTTTCACATTAAATCTAGGACACCAAATAAGCTTCTGTTACAGCAACTGCTGTAGCATTATCCAAGCAGCCTCTTGGAGCATTTGTTTTATGGAGTATGTTGCTCATGTGTTCCGCTATTCATGTTTCAACAAGCAAAAGCTGAGAAAGGAACTCCACCACCTGGATCTTTTAGGATAGTTGAGAGACCTCGTTACATGAAGCTGTTCAAAACTATTGCAAGTACTGGAGTATTAATAAAATAAGGAAGATAGATAGGTTTTAGGAATAGGGCTTCCTTTTAACTTAACTATTTTGCAAATGACAATGTGCTTTGCCGAGTAACTGCATGAGTAAGCTGAGTGCATGTGTATGTTATGAAAAGCGAGTTGTTCAGTTTACTGCTTCCCTTAGTCTCAAGGGGACAGTGATATTTTACATTTGTAATATTTTTCATATGTGTATTGTACTGCTAAAAAAGTTAGTAGTTTTGGTTAACTTCTTCCCTTTGACCTTTTCTGTACTTGTACCCCACTCTCTAATGGTATTTGAGCACCAGGTACCTCAAGCCTTTTCTGGATGAAGTTCAGAAGTAGCTGTAGGATCTCTGCTTTCTCTGAGCCTGTTGGCAACGGAGTCAGAAAACGAGGTTAACTAAATCACATTGCAACTTTATTATAAAATTATAAACCAAACTTCTGTACCAAAACTAGTAAGTTTAACCCTTATAGTACCAAGAGGATTTGATAATAGAGAATAACATGCCATTTCAAGTAGAATATTAACTTTTTAAAATATTTAAACTATGTACAGTGTACATAACGCACATAAATATTTCCATTTATTTTATTAGTTCAGATCACTATATTCCTTTGGATCTTAGTTTCCTACAGATTTTTGATTTTCCTTTTCCTTTAAAAATAATCATACCCATAGAGAATCCATTTTTGCAAGGGAAACACTGTAGTCAGGAGAAAAAAAGAAAGAAGAGCCCTCCCTTCAGAAAGCCCCTTTCCGAGTCATGTGGTGGGTACACCTTCTCATTCCCAACATTTCAGGCATTGGTCTGCAACTGGTTTATCTGCTGTAGAAAATCAGCCTACTCTCTACAAGTAAAAGTACATCCGTCCACAGGGGAATAATCTTCCTGCTAAATTCCCCCAGCCCTGAGTTTATTGAGAAAAACGACAACATCAATTTTCACAGTGAATTTACTAAATGAGGCTGTTCAACACTTTGCATGGGTATTCTCGTACGTCTTAAAGAGGTCCCTGGGAACCTCCTGAAGAGTAACTGCAGTTACTGCTTACCTGCAATTTCTGTTTAACTGGGTGCTCTGAACGGTACCGGCACTCTTCTCATGCTGCATTAGAGAACAGCCCCAACAGGGAAAGAGGTAAAACTTGGAACTTTTAGTTCAATAAACCTCAACAGCTGTTGCATTTTTATGGAGTTAAGAGACCACCTCAATAGTGCAGAGGTTCTGCTGCCTGCTGACTGCCAGATTTCATCAGCTTCAGTGCTTTTTTCGTTCCAACTCGCAGAGATGAGACTCCCTACTCCATGCCAGTGAAGGAGCTGCTACTTGTGCACTATTCCATGTTAAAGATTACAGAAGTTTGCTTTGCTGTTAACATATATCACCGCTTACTGCAAAAGCAGATGGCTTTGGTGTCCATTTCTGTAACTGCACTTCCACTACTCCTGAAGCTGTAAGGGAACACTTGCTTTTTATGCTGTTCCTGTGCTGGCAGCCGTGCAGAGATTCAGTCTGACCACTGAGTGATCACCCCCGCCATAAAGGGGAAAGCTAGACAGGAAAAAACCTGCAGCAGAAGGTACTCGGCTTCACAAATGAAGTACACGGTCCCACGGAGGCTGGAAACTTAAGGCATCGAGATTCTGACCAGCCAAATGGACTGAATTCTTGAGGGAAAAATACACGTTACAATTTTCTCCAGCAAGGCTTCTAAATTAGGGTAGCTGTAAGGGCTTGCAATTGTCACGTATCAGACCACAATCTCTCACCCCCTGTCACAAGTAGAAAGAGCACAAAATAGCTTTTGATAAAGCAGCCCAAGTGTAACAGGACTGTGAAGTTGAGCAAAGGGGAGGGTAAGGGGGAAGGTGACTAGCAAACGAGCGCCTGCAGTGATGGTCACTCACCTTGTTGATTCAAGAGAGACAAAGTTTGCTTTCTTTCATGTCTCCCCTCTAAAAAGAAAAGGTCACCTGCACTTAAATATGATTATGCAGCAATGGAGTCCTCACTACTCTTTAGCTGTTCGTTTTCCACGGTAAACCCTTTAAAAGACCCACGCCTTGGATTCGTAGCTCCTTAATCAAGTGAAGTCAGTTCAGTTTTAAAACGATGCTGGCACACACTCTAAGGAAGCCTGTGAAGTCAAAGGAATCGACAACTCTCAAACTAGAAATCTCCCTCTCACTAGCGTGTAAACAGAAAACCACCACCACACAAGGTAAGGCTGTATATTTCACAGTCTCGCTCCCTGTACATTTTTCAATAATACGAAGTCCATCTCCAAATAAAATTATACATTTTTCCACAATTGCACTAGGCTAGAATTAGGCGTATTCTGCAAATGGAAATCGGAGGCAGTCTGCCTGTCCCGCAAGCATAAGAATTTAACATTAAATTAAAAAAAAAATAAAAAGAAAATTAACAAGCACAGTAAAACTGCAATCTTTGAAAATAAAGTTGTTCCTGGGTTTATAGCCTAAGCAGCAAAACAAATGTCACTTTTGGAGACCCCAGGCCACTTTTTTTTTATTATTATTATTCAGGGGAAAATACAAAGCCTCTGAATCTGATCTTTGTGGTGGAAAGCCAAGCATCCATCTGTCTCCAACGCCAACGGATAAAGTTATTCTAGGCTGTAGGTTGTTAAAGGTTTCTGCGTCTGCTGCTGGCAATAAGCTCCAAGGAGTCCAGGCACTGCGGTGTAAAGCTCGAGAGTGGGAAAAGCACAGCTGGGCATGGCTTGAGTAAGAACAATTTTCCCCAGGCTTCATCCTTCCCCAGCTTCCCGTGGGGTCCGTATGCTAATTTCTGACCTAGCTATTTGTAGCAATTTTGACCATTCCTCTAACGGCAGATGAGGCTTTAAGGCATCAGTCTTCCTCACGCACACTTAGGACTTAAAGACGTGGACAGCCCGTATCACGTACTGCCGGCATATGGGACATTCGCTCATCCGCTTCCCACACTTGGTGCAAGTGACCATGTGGCCGCATTCCAGCAGGACGCAGTCGATGGGTGCGTCCATGCAGATTTTGCAGAGGTTTTCCTCCGTGCCAGGGAGCCCGGCGCCACCTGAGCAAAAAGGGAGACCACGGTTTGCATGAGAGAAAGAAAGGTATGTCCTTTTTGTGCAATCTGAGAGCTGTCCTTATCGAAGGGCTTCCCAAAGTCTACACTTCCCAAAGTCTTGCCCTGGCGTCTACACTACTGTGGATGGGTCTGTTCCATCTGGCAGGGAGCAGAGCGTTTTAGCTTTTACACAGTGTTTTCCATGTCATGAAAACAGAAATACCACTGAGACTGTGGGCAATGAGGCGACCGAAGCAACATTAAGAATGTCACTTACCGGTTTGATCGTCTGTGTCAGAAACTGCAATATAAGAAAAGAAAGTTACTTGGTGAGAATAAGAGAAACCGGAAAAAATTTTTACTCAAGCGGTACTGTTAAGCAGGAGATGAAAGCCCTGAGGGGAGATTACTAAAGCAAACCTGCTTTTTGCTGATCCCCGTGCAGAGGGGTTCAAGCTGATTCTCTGGTCAGGATGGAAACTCTCCGTTACTGAGCTTCCACAATAGCTAACGCTTCACAAAGACAAGCAACGAACTGAAATTATTTCTCAATTTTTAAGACAGTCCTGGAATTTATGCAGTGTTTGGCTTTCTAGAACTAGGATTTCAGAAGCCCCTTGTGACAGTTTCTGTGGTGACAGAAACTCACAACCTCACCAATATCCTTGAGCACAGCTGAGACACATGCACCGGCAACAGTAATTAAGAGAAAAATGGTAGATTCTGGTAAAAGCACAGAATACAATGAAGCAAGAATATAAACCCAAAGCAGTTGTCTTAAATCTTTTCTCATTCATAGAGGACAAGGCCTAGAGAGATGTGTTTAAGAAAACAGATCATTTACAAGTATACATGTTTTTAAACTAATCACCTAGAACTGCGAACTGGCACCTGAAAGTCAAGCCAGCTCCATTCTCTGTCACACCACTGTCCCCTCATCAGGAGCAGGTTGCACACAGGAAGAACGCTCTTGTGATCAAGAGGACGGACTCAAACCACAGATAACCACAGCTCTTCAGCCATGGCAGCTGCTGTCACTGAGCACATGCCCGCTCTGAATTGCCCGCCTGCTTTTTGGTGNCTTCTTGACCCGGGGAGCCCAGCCCTGGCCCCAGCACTCCAGATGTGCCCTCCCCAGGGCAGAGCAGAGGGGGAGGATGACCTCCCCCCACCCGCTGGCCACACTCTGCTTGATGCCGCACTTCCTGCTAGGGCAGGGCCTTTTCCCGCTCGCTTTCCCAGCTGCCGTGAGTCAATAGAGAAGAGCTCGCCCCAGCGCTGGCAGTCGTGCACCAGCTGTCTGAGGGTGACGCGGTGACCAGCGCGATGTGCCATGGCTACGCACAACCCCGAGATGAAGGGCGCACAGTTCTCATTTGCTGCTACTCGAGGGAAGTCACTCTCCAGAGCTACCGTAACACCCTCCTCTTAGACAGCTACAAGCACTGAACAGTTTAGCTACTTGCCCTCTGCCACGCATAACACTCCCTCCACTCTCCCCCCTTGCAAGAAATAGAAATGGAAAACAAGTTCTGTTTCCTTCTGCAACCGTCCATAAAAAGGGAAAACCCGGACACATGTTTGACAAGTCTCTTACCTAGATGCTGAAGGTCTTTCTCTTTATAAAGACGAGTCACCCTCTCTAGCAGCTCCCACTTTTCGCAGCAGCCCTTGTAGTTGACAAAGTTGCGAGCAAGGATTTCCTTCAGCTGTCGCACAGAGAGCGCATTGATGTCTCCGATGCTTCTTAGATCGGAGAGAGAAGCCTTCCTCCCCGGCACCAGGTTATCTTCTGAGTCAGTCGACTGAAAGGGAACACAGATGGAATGGTTCTTGCCCTCAACACCTGGCACTTGGATTTAAGTAAGCTTTCAACATGTGCACTAGCGGGAATTCACATTTGAATGTACGTACAACTCCGATTACTCTGTGAATTCCTCCATCTATCAGAAACACAAGCCCTAGGATGTAAATAAATAATTTCTATTATTATGGTGTCCAAGTGACACCAGTTCTTTCTGTATGTGGAGAACAAAATGATGCCAAAGAAAGGGGCTGACTGGGTCTGCCAGTGGTCAGTCTGAATTACTGGTTGGCCACCCATCTCTCTGCAGTCATCATTCTGTGGTAGCAAATACAGCCTAGAAAACCTGGTAATCCTTGTCCTCTAATTCCAGGACACACAAACCTGTGTCTCCTCCTCTGCTGGTGCTTCTGCTGCATTCTCAACTCCAGTCATCCCAACTTGGCTCGGAGGCACGTAACCATTTGCCTAGAAGAGGAAATAAAGCTTTCACCACCAGCGTATCTCTGTGTGTCCAAAGGGAAATAAGCTCAGTAATTAGCGTAACAGCAAACCCTGCCCACTGGAAGGACAAACACAGCACAAGGTAAAAGTGAGCACACTTGCAGAAGGTATTTCCTGTGCAGCACTTACAAAAACAAATAAACTTTAAACAAGTAAAACTTTTGAAACTGTGGCACAGCATCTGACACTTTAAAACCCCACTTTAGAATCAAAGAATCGTCAGCGTTGGAAGGGACATTAAAGATCGTCTAGTCCCACCCCCCTGCCCTGNCTCTTGCTGCAGCCCAGGACACGGTTGGTTTCTGGGCTGCACGTGCCCGCTGACGGCTCGTGTGGAGCCTCTCGTCCCCCAGCCCCCCCAGGTCCTTTCCTTCAGGGCTGCTCTCTAGCCACTCACTGCCTGGCCTGTAGCGGTGCTTGGGATTGTCCCAACCCAGATGGAGGACCTTACACTTGGTCTTGTTGAACTTCATGAGGTTGGCGTGGGCCCACCTCTCCAGCCTGTCCAGGTCCCTCTGGATGGCCTCCCTTCCCTCCAGCGTGTCACTGCCCCACACAGCTTGGTGTCATCAGCAAACATGCTGAGGGCACAAGTTATTTAAACCCTGACAGAGTACTTGTACAGCAAGATGCCACATGATGTTCTTGTAATGCTGGATCACGTGGAGACCAAATTTATATGCACAAACACACATATACATGCAATCCTTCACTGCCGTAGCTGCAGTGTGTGAAATCTCAGCTCTGATGGCACACGGGGTATCAGTGGAAGGCTCTGTATAAGACTCCTCGGTGACACAGCTCAAAGGCTGCAGGCTGTCTTTGAACTGTACAGAAACACCCCCTCAGGTGGGTTCTGGGCTGGACAAGCAAGTGATACTCAATGAAGGACCAGCAGCAACAAAGCTGGAGAATGAGAAGGGGCACTTTGTGCTTCGAGCACTTAATCAAATGACAGGAACTGCAGTGTAACTCTAGCTGACTGGCCCTCCACAGCTCTCATTCCCCCCTGTGGTCTCCCTACTGACAAAGGAGACTGTAATGTTACCATCCCACTTATCTAAGTGGTGACTTGTTAATATTTACAAAGCAAAAGAATAACAATAATGATGAAAGAGCCTGAACTGTAGCTGGATCTCATGCAAGTCGAGACAAGAAGCTGAAATGTGCCACGGGGCAGTAAGGGAAGATGACAGAGCTGAACATGCTGGTAAAAACTGGGATGAAACCTGGGAAAACCTGAGAATGAAAGGGCCCTTTAATGATTTGTAAGAAATGTCTTTCCAGGAAAACTTCCTTTGTACCAAATGTATCTGCTGAGGAAGCAGAAGGTACATACACTTTCACAGCTCTGGTCCCTAGGAAACTAAATATACCTAATAACTCAGTAATGGAACTTGGAGCAGATGTCAAACACTGAGTAAACTTCCCGTACCAGATAGGAGAAAGACAAACAAAGCAAAGTCAATAAAAAATAACGACGCTCAAATGCCCCTGACAAGGTTCATCAGAACTGCAGGTTTCATCATGAACTGAAGACTAACAACAGACTTGGGCTTTTTGTCTACTATTCGTCTTGGCGCAGGAGATACCGAAAGCCTCACCCATCTCACAATCATCTTCCCCAGCAGCTTCAAATCCATGATTACTTTAAATTGTGCTTGCTGCCTTGCACATGAACTAGAGAACAACAATAACCATTTCATCTAACACCTACACAGAACTGTCAGAAAGTTGTCGACATCAGCACAAGACAAATCTGTGCCCCAACACAAACATCAAGTACCAAAGGAACCCACCACAGGAGTATCTGGTGGCAATGGCAAGTGTGGAGCAGAGCACCAGAGAAAACACATCTCAAAATAGGTATGTTTTTCTCAGAATGAGTGTTCAGTACACCCAGCACTGCCCACCAAAGAAATTCCACTAGTGCAGAAAACGAGTGGCACGTTAGAGTTGGTGCAGCAGCGAGGCAGTGTAAAATAACTCATTTTCCTAATTATCCTGTAGGAAAGCGTGTGGTCCTCACTCCAAAACCTGAGAAGAGCACGTATAAAATGCAACTGAAGTATTTTGTCATCTGTTCTAAACAGAAGCCCTCCTTGCTTTTTATGCGTGCATCTTTAATGTGAATTTTTTTGGCACATTATCTACTTGGAAAATCTCATGCAACATCTTAGTAGTTAATCCAAAACCAGAGACGAATGAGTTTGCAAAAGATGCTTCTGGCTAGAGACTGTACCTGTTGATGTTCCTGAGCTAGTGCACTTGAGATGGGATCTGCAGACACGGGAGACGCATCATGTGAGGTAGAAGAAGCCATGCTGGTTGGTGGGAGAATCACAAAGTCTTGCTGTCCAGAGGCACTAGTATTAAATGGATTTGTTCTTATCTGATCTTCCTGGGTAATTACAGGCTGCTGGCCAAGAATCAGAAATACCAGGTCCTCCTTTTCGCGACACAACTCTGTGGAAATCTCACGCAGTGCCAAATAGTCTCGTAGATCCTTCACCTTCATCTTTATCAACTCCTCCCGCTGAAAAGCTGTGGCTCGGAAACGCTGGCATAGATGGCAGAGAAGGGGACCGCCTTCGGGCTGGTTTGAGCAGGACGTACAAAAGTTCTTTTTACAGTCCAAGCAGATGTGCTGGTAAAGAGAAGGGAACAGAATCAAACCGATGCACCCCGGCCTGCGACAGAGGTGCACAAGGACCGCAGGCAGCGCTCCCCTACCGTCTGGAAGCCAAAGTAAGTGACAGCCCCTCTTACAGCATACAAAACCTGATCTATGAAAAAGTGCCGAGTATGTTACTCCTGTTCCTAGATGAGGAAAAGGATCGATCCCATGAGCAGGCCATCAGATTCTTCAGTTTTTAAAAATCACTGTTTACACTCCATTTATCCAGAATGAAATATGGTATTTTTAAGCAATTCCCTCAAGTGACAGGAGTTTTCTGCACCATATTCCGGACCTGTTCATCCAGTTTAAGCCACAGATGAGAGCAGGAGATACCTAGGAGGCAGCAGACTTCCAAGTAAATTGCAGCTGTGCTTTGCTTTATATAAAACAATGGAATACTGCTCTGTGCACTAAGAAAGCTCAAGCATTGGTGGGAACTACGTAAAACCATTTATCTATTTCATAAATTTAATACTTGCCAAGAGTGACCTGACCGACCTCCCCCACCCCTTTTTTTTTCCCCTACGATTTTCTTCAATTACAAAATGAATCTTTTTTTTCACCATAAGAGGGAAAGGAAACAGCAAGACTCGCAGTGTCTGACAGACTTCAAAGAATTCAACATTTATTTATGCAACAAAAATAGCCAGTTTATTTTGAAAATCACATGCACACTGTGTGCCAGTTAGGTACTAGACAGAAAGTGTTGGAAGTTTTGGAAATATTAGGCCCCAGATGTTTAAAAAACTTTACAGATTAAATTCTGTTGTTTAACGTTTATATTTTACACTGTTCTGATCTCATCACTGAGGGCTCGATTTTCAGAAGTTCCAAGCACTCACGGTCCATGTTGACTTCTGCAGAAACTTGACTGTTCAACACTTTGGAAAGTCAAATTCTACATTTTCCAATAGGAATAGGAGCAGAACAGCCGCATTTTGTGCCTTTTTAAAAGTCCTGAGGGAAGAAAGAACTGGTTAGTGCTGGTTAAAAATGCTAATTCAGTCTCCGAGACGACAAGCATCTCTATGAAATCCTGACATCCTAACCCTTCAGAGCTATGCAAAGAAAAATACACACGCAGAGTTGGAGAAGCAACAAAATTAGAACTCAGACCAAAAAAAAAAAATTGTTTCATTAATTGCTTCTAGTGATTCAAGAACATTTTTCACTTCACAGTTCAAAGAAAGCAGACGCTTCTCAGTGTTTTAAAAGGTGTAGATATACCACTTGCTTACATCAGCTCCTCCTGATCCCCTTTCCAGCCTGGCAGCCCCCTTGCCCCACGCACACCCGTACCATTAGGACCGACAGACTTCTCATTTAGACCCTGTAATAGACTTATAATGACAGTTAGTGGAAAGAATCCCAGTTTCCTGCCTAAGCATTTTAAGACATGAAAATTTCTACCACAGAGAGAATCGCTGGTCATGCAAACTTGAAACCTCATCTCAAAATTGCTGTTTGGGGGCCTGCCAAGTAAGAGTGACTTTCATCAATCACCAAGCAAGACAGGAAGGGCAATTTCCACACACCATCCAGTTTTGAGAAGTTTTCCTTAGCTTGGTCATTATAAAACCCGTCAGTACGTAACTGACTTTTTTTGCCCCTCCGATTGCAGGAGCAATCCAGTTCCTCAGGAAATTTTCAGGGCAGAGACGAATTACTGGCTGTGGGTGTGCCTGGAGCCGGGGAACAAATGCTCCACGAAGGTAGAGTAATGGAAAAGAACTCCTTTGACAACACTTCACCCCTCTTAATCGCCCATCTCTGATGGGGGAGCAACCAGAAAAACTGAGGGAAAAAAAAACCCACCAAACCCAACCATCCCTGCTTTACTTTGGCAGGGGGAAGCCTCTCCCATGCTCTGCAGATTGCCAGACCGGCTCCAAAGGGAATCACTGTACGGCCAAGGACCTTCCAGCCAGAAACCCCCGACTTGAGCACTGACATATTTAGATATCACGTCAGCGAGCACAGTACAAGGGCTGCATTATCCAACATGGCTTTTTTTTGCAAGCAATCAACAGTAATAACACGAGTCTGCCTTAGTTATCAAATGATACATTTGAGAAGTCAAAATAAAACCAGACATGTCTCGGGCTTATCAGTTCACCACTACGATTCCTCTTCAGGGAAGAAAAAAAAATCCCCCAGCCTGTATCTGAGCATCAAGTATTTAAAGATGCACAGAAGCTGTTTGACAAATCTCAGTATTAAGCAGCTTTTACAGCTTGGATATATTTGTTGAACTCTGACTGAAAGGGCAATGCTTGAAGACACCAGTCTCTTCCGAATGATTAGTTTCAAATGTCGTTTTAAATTAAAACCTGTTACTAAAAGGGCAGACCACTTCTGAATGATGCTTCGCTAACCGGTAGCGCAACGGCAGGATGGTCAAACAGAAGTGAAATACTTTAAATCAGAAGTCTGTCCAGAATGGAAGCCGTTCTGGTTGTTTGCTCTAACAGCTAGTCTCCCAGAGACACCAGGATGGGCCTTTGATACACTTGGCTCTTCTCTGGATGCAGGATAAAATGAAGAAATGCCAACATTCAAGCTTTCACTATGGCTACTGTTGTTCGGGTTGGTGCTTTTTTTAAAAAAAAAAAAAAAAATCTTACACTCAATCTTGCCAGGAGCTTTTTCTGTAAGCATGCAAAGAAAAGCATCTTCCTGAAAATGTCAGCCAACTTAAGGCACTGACATCAGAAAATGGGGGAGGAAGGAATAACAATCTGACCTATCCACCAAGAATGCCGCCACAGCTTCTATCAGCAGAGAGGGAAAAGAAGAATGCTTGTTTTAAATTTAGAAGATTTTGTGGGATCAGTTTGCTGCAGAAAACCAAGATCAAAAAGCCATGTAATAGGAGGAAAACACAAAAAACTCAGAGATTTTTTGCTACCACGATTAAATGTTACGTCCTTTAAAGATGTTCCAACAGTTACTTAAAAGCACTTGTTAAGTACATGCTCCATTCAAATGGCCCCTACCCTAATCCTTTTAGTAGGTGCCCTGGTAAATGAAAATTAAAATACAGTTATAATAAGAGGGCAAGTACTTAAGATACCATCATTCTGCTTTTGGGGCTTTTCTTTATTTGTTGGTTTTGGGGTTTTTTAAAGCAATCTAGGTTATCTTTACAGTCACCAGTGTGGAAGGAATTAATGTTTATCCATTGTATTTGAGCATAAACATTAACTGGACACCAGAGTTCAAAGGTACTGCCTCTCCTGGGAGAGAACGCAGAGTTTTCCATGCTCTCATTGCAGCAAAGGGAGATTTCATGCACTTCTTGGTCCACATCAACTGAATTAAAGAATTAACGTGGCTTACAAACCTCTCCGTGCTTTATAAGTTATGCATCCAGCTCCCTCACGGAGACCAAGGGCTGATAGATGAGCTCTGGCAGACCTTCCTGCAGCTGTTTAAGCTTTGCTACCGGTTGCCATCTAGCTCAGGCGGGTCCCAGAGATCACTGCTCAGTAGCTGGGGTGGCAGGAGGACAGTGGAAGGAAGGTTTAGGAGCCCCACTTCACAATGCAAAACAGAATCCTCAAACTCATTTTCATTGATAGTCTGCGCTGAATGGGAGCAGCTGAGACAAGCACATATTGTAGTCTGCTGCCCCAGTTACACTGACAGCCAAATCCAGCAGGAAAACAGGGAAGTCTGCTGGGGGCAGAAACGCCTTAAACCACTTCAGCAGACCCTCTACAATTTGCACTCCAGAGCTTTACCTAGCCCCCATCAGTCAGTATGTTTTCACCGATCTGGAGTGGTACTGTGACTCTCATACAAGAGACTGCTTTAAAGACAGCTTATATTAGAACATCCATTTTAGAAGGTACCAGGAAAAACGTGACCATGGCTCTAGCGCTGCTACTGTCTAATCCAGACTTAACTGCATGAATTGTTTTCATTTCAAAAGCTGAATTGTCTACATCAACTATTTCCTACTATGCAGAAGAGTAAGCACTGGATTCTGAATAATTCTTTCCACAAGTGTTTGCAAAGATACATCACATTAACGAGGGCAGTGTTGAAGGAAACACTACGCGGAGTCCTGCGCAGTGACTGCACCATTCCCACCTGTCCCAGCATCTGCCTACTGTCAGAAAAAGTCTAAGCATACTGATATACCCAAAATATATTCACATAGATACCCAACTCCCAAAATGTATTACCTATACGTAAGTTTGAAGTGATTTCTGAAGCAGTAACACTTCTCAGTGCAAAAATGCATAAACTTCCCTGTTGTTTCATGAGTAGAAAGCAACAGCTCTGCCAAGACTTACCATTTCTCAGATATGAGCCAGCATGCACGAATAAAATGGTGCAAGAAAGACCAATTTATTAATGTCCACATCTAATCTAAAAGGGGTGTGGCTAAAATTCACTGTAATTTATAAGCTCTCATATTTTAAATTCAGTAACGTGCTGTATGTAAGACACTTCAACCACCGAGTTTGGACTCTCAGCAACTTTCCTCACTAAAACATTTTTCAAGCAGCATTATGGGACCAACCGTGCCCAAATAACACCCCAGACAGGGTTTGCTGCCTATTTAAAAATCTTGTGGCAACAATTATTTTGACATCTATATGCTCACAAAGGAAGTTTGCAAGGAAGATAAAATGGATTTAGCGTTTCTTTTTTTTTTAATTTTTGGCACCCAGCTTCAGCAATTCAACACCCCCCCTCAATAAACTTACATGGCTTTTTTGAGCAACAACAGTTTGGCAGAGAGAGATGCAGATCTTCCTTTACTGAAAGCACAAACAGATTGCTAAACTTCTTGCCACAACCTTTTTTTTCAAAGGACATTAGTGTTTTTAAATAACAAATTTAAAAACTCATGGACGAGTTAACGCTCCTTTAACTGATTATAAGTAGTTTGGCTTTCTTCTTTCAGTGCCTGGGAAAGCCAAGTCTACTGAAGGTTAACTACCACGTTTCCACTCATCTTTAACTACGGCTGCTAATTGCTAAAGAATGATTAGAACACATGACACAGAAGCAAAGGCAAGCCGTCTTCTCCCATATGGTGAGTCCTCAAATCAGAAGCTCCTAACATGCACCCATTTCTCTTCAAATTGGCTTTTTGTAATTAAATGGACGTCAGATGAACAGTGCCCTAAGTCAGGGGGGCAGGAGAAGACGTTCCTGACTCACCTTCCTCGAGGAGCTGTCGAAGCGCACGCCACAGGCTTTGCAGCTCTGTTCAGCAGCGGTGGGAGAGGGGAAAGAGCTGTATCCAGGGTTGGAATAGGCCTGGGCTCCGGCTCCCTGCTGCGGCTGCGGCTGCATCTCTTCAGGTGAGCCATCCAGACAAAACCAATTACAGCAGCTCGCCCACATAGTCACTGAAAGGGGAAAAAAGAGACACGTTAGAAACGGCATGGAAAACAATCTGTCAGCTCAAGTGAGAACAAAACACAAAATACATCTTTAAATTTCCCACCAGCAATTCATTTCTGACAGTGTGTTTGGAAGTTTCGGTCTTTCCTTGCAAGCACATGCAAAAAAACCACACAGCCAGCCCAGCGCTGTATGCCTTTTGTGAGGAAGAACAAAAAAAGTTCAGGATAGTTATTACTGGAATTTCTTAAGAGTTAAGAGATTACAGCAAAGATAAGATAAAATTTATGTTCCAGTTGGCTGCATAAGACTCTATCATCAAGTCTGCTGTAACAGGCTGTCTCTATTCCACGTAAACTGGAATACACTTTCTTGTGCATCAGGAAAAGCAAACAGAAGTGCAAATTATCTCATATATTATTGAAATAAAATCAGCAGCAAGATCATAGATGGCTATTCTTCAGCTTTATTCTAAACCTCTACAGACTTACAGCTACAAATCTAAAAAGATAAAATAAAAAACAAGGACCGAGGAGCCACTGATTTAACATATGTCAGTTCTCAACTGAAATTGCAGCATTACAAGGCTAAATCATCATACGTCAGTAAGCGTCAGTAACGTACAAAAAATCAAATACTAGCTTTTGGTAACTTACTTGGGAAAATAATTGCATCTGAGACATATCGTCACTTTTTTTTTTTTTTTTTGCAAGCCAAATAATGCTATATATACACTTACCTAAAATCCTAACAGTCCAGTGCAAAATACACAGTTTTAGAGTCTTCTAAGACCACCCATGCAGCAGTACGCCAGAAACACACTGCTATAAACTTGCTTTTGGGAGTTTACAAAGAAATCGGAATTCATCTGGGCATTCAGCTTCCAGAGCATACACCATGTGTCATCACTTACTGGTAAACAGAATACAAATTGCCTCCTCTGCATTTCTGCGTTCGCACTGTAGTTCCTGGACTATGTTTTCTTTAATGTCTTAAAAATCAGATGCATCACTGATAAGTGTTCAGCAACTGCTCCACTTTATAAACTTCTGGAAATAAAACATCTCTCAGCTACACAGCCAATTCCTTTCTTCCGCCTCAGTAAGTATTGCCACTGTAAAACTCCAGATTCCCAAGGGAAGGGGGCTGGTATGAGTCCTAAAGGTTATTTGGTATGATATACTAACATACTGTTCTGTTGGGTTTTGTTTTGTTTTAAGCCCTGTTAAATCTTTTGGGTTGATGTACTTGAATTGGGAAGCTTTTGCAGTTTGGTGCAGTTCCAGTATCTGTAGCTTTAGTGGCATCTTTAATCCTTTCAAAATCCAGCTGAATTTGGCTCGTCAAAGTTACTGCTGTCGCTGCAGTGGACATATGCCTTTCAAAATCCACAATGGTGGGCTTACCGATGAACTCTACCCTGCAGGCTCAGCAGATTTTAACGTGTAAGTGAAAATCTACAGATTCGTGATGTGACCAACAATTCTTAGTCTAAATGACACGCACAATGCCGTCGTGTAAATTGCACTTAGACCGGCAACTACATCTCTAATAACAGAATAGGAAGAGGCGAAAAGGAGCCCCAGCCGGCTGCTGAAAGGCCAAGGGTGACCAAAGGCACGGCAGAGAGACACAGGGCGCAAGGCTACTACCGCTGGTATCTGTGGTGTCAAAGGATTCAAGTGCTGATTCCATCAAACACTGAAAATCACAATACTAACGCACCATCAGTGTCCTCCACGCCCTGCAATCCTCTCACCGAGCGCTGACAGAAAATTTTGGAGGTGCCTCAACCACCCATTCAGAGCTATTCTCCGATATACAAACCAAGCTGCTCTGATTCCCAAGGAGCCCGGACACCAATCCACCTTGGCAGGAACACTTGTGCTCTGCACAGAAAAAACCTCAGGGGAGTCATCACACAGCAAAACAACGTCCTTTAGGCCACCAAGAACTCTAATGTTACATCCCTGTGTTCAAAACCTGCTGTCAGAAGACCGTAAGTTTAAACACTGTTGTTAATTATAAGCATAAACCAGAATCAATGAAAACCAGTGCAAGTTCTTACTGACACAGAGGGATGTGAAGCCTGAAAACATTAATGGCATAACTGCAGTGTCTTAGCGTAATAATTGGTTTCACATGCCACAGTGCTCATCTTGCACAAGCAGGGGTAATTATCGCCTAATAAATACATGGAGAGAAGCGCTCCACGCACAGAAATAATGTATCATCCGTTTGTATTAGCTCTGCACTGCTATCAAAACACATACTTCAGATACTTTACATAAAAGAAACCGACTCTTTTTCTTTCTGCACTTTAATTTTCAAGGTATCGGTCCCAGTCAGAAGTGAGCACATCCTTTCTATTGCAAAAACACCGAATTTCTATTTTAAACCATGCCGTTTGGAGGTTTAATTTGCTCCTAGGAATCGCAAATCTAAACAACACGAAAGCTGCACAGTGAACCAAGTATTCACAGCCTCCACAGCAGTGGAGAACTGCGTCCGTAGTCGGTTCTCTTCCTCTTTCAAGGACCCCTGCAAGCTGAAGGCCACCCACGATAACAGAATACACAAAAGCTACTGCCTGCCCCCAAAACTTTGTTTTCCTAAAAAAGACAGCCCTCTAATTCACTCTGGAACATTGCAACGTGTCAAGCGCTGGGAAGAAAAACATAACAGAGAGCACAAACCGGGATAAAATAAGCCAGAATTCAGCATTCAGCTGGAGTTGTAGTTTTGCGTAATTGCCAGGAAACGACTGACAAAAGGCTCAGATGTTGCTTTAGAAGAACCTTAGTCCTGCTCCTCCATAAAAGCAGGGAAGGGAAACGTCCGTAAACAAACATCTAATAACCAGGACTGTCCTCTGATCTGTAACGTTTTTCCAAAGATATTTCCCCTCTTTAAGAGAAAGGAGCACATGGAAACACGACAGCCATTCCGACAACACAGGCGCGCTACCTCAGCCTGTGCCAGCACGTGTCAGGCTTTAATTACTTGAGGACCCACACACACAGGTGTGAGTCTAAGTTAGGGCTCGTCTACACGCAGCGTTTCCCCTGACAAAGATGCTTCACTGAAAACCGCTTTGATGGTCGGTACCCACAGAGAAACAAACAGCTCTCGCTTCTCCCTATCAGCATTTCGGGAGGCTGGTGGGTTCCTGCCGAGCACCTACTTTGCACTGCGAGCGGGCATCCCATGCTCCTCGCATGCCACCCTCGAGCTCTTACGCAAAGCGGGACTCTCCTCCAGGCACACCGAGGGGTACCTGCCAGCCCGCAGCCATCAGCACGGCGTGCGGGCTGGGGACAGCACCTGGGCAATGCCACACTGAGGCTCCGACTGCTCCGAGTGCAAGAAAAGGAGTTCGGAAATGTTTCCACCGCTGCCCATAAAGCAGCCATCACGCTCTGCATCCCGGTCAACATTGCCCCAACTAATTTTGTACCTATCTGCTACCATTTCCAGATTCCCCAGGAGACCACAACGGCTGAAACGCCAGGATTACGCTGTCGATACCTGTAACGTGCAGTGGATGCTGCACGGCAAAGCATTGCTAACTGGCAGCTATACTACCAAGCAGGTTTGACCGAGGCTTAAGATGCTAAAACACCTCTGTATCTGCCTACAGCTGCACTAAGACGACAACGAGGAACACAGGTAAGACTCAGCAGCTGCTTCAAGAGGGATTTTTCCTTTCTTCTGTACAGCATCAGTTTTAGATCAGAAGAAATAAGCACTACCGGTGGGTGAGGACTGGTAGCAGCAAGCATAATTTCACAGTGAAATTTCAGGATGGCAATTTCCTAGGTTTGCTACAGCCTAATTATCCCCTTGTTTATTTTATTACCCATTCAGAGGAATGTCGTCAGCACCACCCAGAAACTGATAATTTCCGTAAGCAATGCTTTGACGGATGGGTTGCTGGTACAGATGGGACAGAGTTTGAGCATCACAGCTAGAAAGCACTGCCCTGGGTAACGCCTGTCAATCCTTTGCAGACGAAGGGCTGTTTTACGTGCAAGGAGCTCCCCAAGTACACGGAAGTGACAAATAAATACCCAGCCACAAAATTAACCAGCAGAAAGAGCTATTTCTTGGTTGTGCTCCAGGGCTTGGGAAACACTTAGAGTAACCCGACTAGTATTAACATGTAGGTTTGGAAAAGTTACCGACACCACAGATTTCAGAAGTTCTCAAGCAACTTCTTGAATAAAGGATGTTGACTTACCTGCACAACTAATGTTACAGTCATTACTACTATCAGCTATCTTCATTATTCTTGGACATGATGCTCATATTGGCCAATGGGAGACACAGAAAATAACTGTTTTAACTATGCAGCCAAGAGCGTTTTTGGGAAACTGAAAATCTACATGGCAGGCGCTCAACAGATGACTTCAGGCAGCCAAAAAGTATCTGCCCGAAACCCTAACTGCACGTTGTGCTCGGAGCATCTGCAAAAGCAAAGGGAGAAGGAGCTTCACACCAAGGGTGGAGATGCAAGATTAAACGCTCCGTCCTGGACCTGCAAACACGTCCACCCACATGGCAATCATCATGTTGGGCTTGTTCTTGGGAAGCGGGGGGGGGTGTGTGTGTGTTTTATCTTCTTTCTTGAATTTCTTTCAGGAAGAGCCAGAAGAAATCCAATAAACATTGGACAAGGCAGGGAGCTGCTTGCCATGGTCTATGGACAAAGCAGCACAAGCACACTGCCGGGCTCTGACAGACGGCTATTTTTTTTTTCAGTATGAAGCTGTGAATGCTGTGACTCTCTTCACAGAGTCTAAACAGAAGAGTGAAATTCGTTTCACCACCTGTTCATTAACACGTTCTGTACGTCACCGTGAGTTTTGTATAAATTTGCAAGCACAGCTTAATTCTGGAGGAAACACCAGTGATGTTAAAGTTTTCCTCCCATACGCTGTTGAAGACAGTATTCATAATGCAAGCCTGGATTTTTGTACCCTCCATCTTCATTAAAAAAACGTGTTTCAACTCAGTTTCTCACTATATATGCAATATTAATGCCATAAACTTGCTGGCTGGAGTATCAGAGATCACTGTCCACATAGAGGATTTATTACACGTGCTTTGTGGAGTTCTGTCACAGGGTAGGCTTTAGCTGTATAGGAAAACAGTGGTTTGAGTATAAAGTTTCTCTTTAATTTCCTAAGAGTGCAAACAACAAGGGACTAGAACAAGCAAAAGGAACATCTCAGAATCATTGAGCTTTTGGCTCTGTGTAATAAAGCTCTTGATGACTGTGTCTGGCTTCTTTTCGTGACTGCTCAGGAATTTGGAGGCTGGAATGCAGTAGCACCAAGGAGACACTTGAGTTAAGGGATCAAAAGGAACCGAACTCCCACAGGCAGCTGATTTTGCTCCCACAAGAGGAGAAGCCACAGCAACAAGTACTCCTCCTCCTCCTCCTGAGAGGCCTTCAACCACTGGAACACCAGGGCTGATGACCCTTGAGGCAACTGTGGATGGAGAAGGGTGCCAAAAAGGGAGGGAGATGCAAGACAAACAGCAGCTTTGCTAGGGCATGCTTTCCTGCAATAAAGCTTGCTCATTAGCTCTATCAGCTGCCCTCACACCTCCTAATTTAGAAGACAACCGTTCACCACAATGAGCTGCTTTTCTATCAGCTCCCTAAACCATCAAGCTCCCCCTTCCATCTCCCTCATCGAGAGGCCACGCTCTTTGACTACCTGCTTCCTACCTTTCAGAACCCCGCTATGATCCCGAACAGTCTTCTCCTGTTTCTCAGCAGTCTCCAGGAGGTTAATGCAGAGTCTGTCTCTCCACCTTCCCCTCGCTCTTTGCCAAACACCAGGTAACAGCCAAACTGCCGAATCCAGCAAGGTCCATGTGCCTCAAGTACAGATGCTATACACCAATGCATATCCAAACTGTTATCCACTGTGTGGCCTCCACAACAGCAAGACCACATTATCTGGTAAGACACAACTTTCAAGGCAAGGCACCGAGGCTGAGATTAATGCTAGGCACAAAAGCAGCAGGTTCTGCCATTTCTAGTAGCTTGGAGATCACTGAAATCTATTCAAAAGCCAGAACAGGGCAGTAAGGCTTTAAAATATTGATGTCTTGGTAAAGTACATTTAATTTTGCATTATTATTCCATGCTGTATCCCCCCCCAAAATTCATCACAACCCACTTCCATGAATGCTATTTTGCAATGATTTAAGTATTTAATGAGTTAACCGTGTTGGTTCCTCATTAATAGCATCGTACAGTTGCTCATTGTTACAACCTACTTTTTTTTAGTAAACCTGCAGGATAAGAAATGCCTTGCTAAAATTTAATTTCACTAGTAACCTACTAACTGAATTCACAGCTTGCTTGGTCAAAAATTAGTATTTACTTGGTAACAGAGCTATCAAATAATCTGCTCAAATGACATTTCTGCATGAAATACTATTTTTATCAGGCAGTGTCGCAGGCACAGAGACCTGAGCTATGATAAATGGGAGCAACCATATGTTGGGACAGGTGGAAAAGGCAGCAAATTAGCCATTTGCAGGAGGCACAAGGGAAGGCGGCAGGTTGCCAGCCCAAGCGTGACATTTGCAGAGGTGGTGTCTCACCCAGTACAAAGCATGAGAAAATGAAGAGGGGGGACCAGCCCTGGCTGGTCACAAAGCACCTAAATCTAATTTGCTGTCTACAACAACTGGATTGAACAGATAAGACTTTTACCTAAGGATAGAAAAAAATGTGTTTATGACTAAAGGTACTAGTTCACATGTGCCCGAGGTGACAGCATGCAGACCTTGAAAAAAATAAGTAAATAAATATCAGTACTGTATCACAACTGGAAACATGAGCGTTCAGGGAAAGAGAGAGACTGAAATTTTGTTTGGGAGGAGGAGACATTTTTCCATCTTGTTCTGTGCCTTCAGAACACCTGGAGACATTTCACAGCTCTAACCATCTAAGTATGCAACACCAATAACCTTTAGAAAGACAAAGACGTGATTGCTCACCAGTGTGATCAGCAACTTGGATGTCAGTCTACAGTTAGTTTCAGGTGAGGAAGCGGCCAGCTATGAAGGCAGAGCATTCAGGTCAATCTGCACTGAGCACAGAACCCCGTGTCCAAGTTGGTTTCTGTGGCGTCTTGGTGAAGCTTCTCTATGTCCTAGGGTGCCTGCGCTGTCACCAGCTGCACCTCATCCCTGTCTGCAGACTCACATCCGCTGGCTGCTGCCGATGGATACTGGCACTCCATGCCCGAATGCTGTCTAGACCTTCCCCGTCGCATGTGGACAGGACACGGCTGGTAGATCAGCTCGTGCCTCCTGGTAATCCATCTTCAGACCCGCTTCGATACAGCACGACACAGCTGCCGCTGTGCTTCGCCACCTCGGGGATGCCTTCAGAAGCCTCTACATGTGGGCGCCGGGCGTCTCAGAAATCAGCACATCCCAACACATCCAGCCGGGAGCCAGATCAAGGAGCGTGGCACACAACTGGATTCGCCAGTGGGAGCACTTAGTAGGTGCGCTGCTGCTCCCAGCCTGCGAGCCCAAAGGAAGAGAATTTGGCTGCGCACCAGAATTTTAATCAAGGAAGTGACATCCATTTACCACAGAGCAGAAAGTAAACAGCATTCCCCGTTGGGGCAGGGTGTAAAGCAGCGCAGGAAAAAGCTGGAACAGGGCCACTGCAGTTCGGCAGAGACAGCCACACACCACTCCAATGAAACGCTATCACCTGAAATTATTGCTGATTCCGAGAGAAGCACCGAAGTAACTTCCTAGTTACATGGTAGAGAGGAAACCATCAGGCAGACAAAGATCCTTTCATACTGCTATAACCTGGTTTGCATTGGAGTAAATTATTTGCAAAGTAAGCCCTTAGAAAATTTGCTTTGAAAGAGAAGAAAATTAAGAATTGGAGTTCTCAAACACATGGGGAAAAAAATACAATGGGTATTCTGAGAACATTTTGCAGCTTAGCGTGCTGATAAACACTGATAATGTTACCAGTAATTTGCAAGCTTACTCCCAGCAACACTTGCTGACGCTCTGTTTGTTAGATTTACAGGTAGATCTTCGGTGAAAGTGCCTTTGCCCATCAGCAAATCCCCCCAGTACTGTTACGGGCACAAAGGATCTAAGCTTCAAGCACCTCTTTGAAACTACAGCGCTGCAATTTTCCGTTTAAAATTGAGGAAACGTTTTAGAAAGCTGTGTGATTTATACACAGCACTGCAGAGGAAGCCAACTCCAACGGCAGAAACAGGCACCCTCTCACTGCACTCCCAGCCCTGCACCTGAACTGCAAACTCACCCACCCGCTTTCTCTCTCCTCTGCAGCACGAGTAAATCCGAATGACTTTCCCCAGTTTTAACATGAGAAGCTTGGAAATCCTGTTTTCTTTTAAAATGAACTGGGTACCTGGGGGGTGTGTTATTTCAATGTAAACTGTTTATTTTGACCCAAAATTGCACTTTATATATTGAAAAATATTTAGATAAAAAGGTCTTCTTGCTATTAACTGTAATTAGGTCTCTAGACATCTGCCAAGATGGAAACTCAACAACAGCCGTTTCCTTTGCAAGTCAGTGACATTCTTCCAGCAAGTTAACACAAAACAAAAAAAAAAATTAATGAAATCATGTGACTAGTTTTAAAAAATTATTTATCTTACCCTGTCTTAATTCCTTAGTCCCATAGTTCTTCCCAAGTAATGTGCTGTGACCCTAGATAAGACTATCTCCCTTCCACTCTCCTGCTATGCTGAAAAACAATTTAAAAATCCAGTGCACTCTTTCACACTGGTATGGTATCCATCAGCAAGACAAAATTAAGTCAGCTGCAATATATAGCATGAACCAAGTCAGAACGAGAAGAAAGAAAACTCTGGAGAAGTAAGACTCCGGAGTACTCCATTTTATTCCCATTGCCACCCTCCTAGCATCCTGCCTGGGTGTTTCTCTCTGTCCCACGCACAAAAGTGGCAGTGAAAGTTCTCTGTCAAAACTTCGGCAACGAGCAGTCCAGGAATCCTAGACTATCACGTACCATTTCAATCAGTCCTTTTCATTACGGGGAAAAAGGTCAATGCCGGCTCACGCTCTGAATTTTTTCCTCTGTTCATTCACAACATCACAAGTCTTCCTTGGATTTAGTTGCGGCCAGCTGTTTTTTTCAAGCAGCGAGTAGCTGCTAAAATTGTAATTGCAATACGTAGCAATAAATTGCTAAGTGACAACCTGAAAATTTAAATAACGGTGTGGCCTCCTTAACCAGCTCTGCTCAATAGAAGTCGTCATCCCGTGCTCTCCAGACTTCATCTCAAAATCCACCTCGACCACTCCTGACAACAGCCATGCGGCAATACCTGGGGGAGGTTAGCTGGATCTGTGCCCACCTGAAACCCAGAAATGGTCTCCAAAGGCACAACATAAGCTTTTCAGGGAGTCTTCCTCCTCATAACACTACAAATACCTCACTCCCTTCACAAATTTTACATTGCCCAGAACAGAAAGTTGCTCAAACTCAGTTTCTGCTGCAAAAGACTGCTATGAACTAAACGACTTCCGCAGTCGGGTAGTACAAGCAGAAGCAGCTCCATAACTTAACCAGAGACATGACGGGAACAGCTTTGAATCCCCTCAGCTTTCTTTCACCATGGAAGAATGTAACCACTGTTGGATAGCTTTAACAATACTCTTGTCCTAAACGCGGGGAAAGCAGGCAGCTGGAACAAAAAATGGAAGAGAAAGGGTGGCAGTTTGTATTTTCATCATATCAGAAAAGTTCCCACTTCAGATAAAAAGAGATGAAGCTATTTCTGTTGAAATCCTTGGCCCAAGAGGACTATGATGACAGCTGCACATCTTGTTTCATTATGACAGGTTTTTCTCCAACTGGATAAATTACATATTCATCAACAGTTCATCTTTGGAATGAAGCACAAGCACATGGGGGCAGTTGAACGGAGGAGAAATAGCGGCATTATCCCAGCCACAGCTCCTTAAACTTAGAAAAACCCTTATGCCTAACCCACAGAGGCACGGTAGGGACACAGAAAACAGGAGACATCTCACCTAATATTGCAGCAACGCACACAGGAACTTCTCATCCCACCTGGGGTACAAGGATTCAGAGAGATGAAGTACTGTAAAGCAGATATACCCAAAACAGAGTTAGAAGTACAGTCTTAAGTCTTGCAGTGTTATACATGCAAGAGCTGAGCTTGGGTTGGAGGTGGTGCAGCATCAGCAGTCAGAATTACAGTACGTTTGTCTGAAATTGGGATTGCAGTTGGCACTAATGCTCTAAAGACTCCGTTGCCATCGCTGCCTCAGACACCCAGAATCGAGAGTGTTTGCTGATAACCGACACCAGCAGTTGGAAATCCCATAAATTACTTTTCATGCCAAGCTTCAAGTTTATTTTTAAACAGTAAACTTCTAAATATTTTTTTTTCTCTCCCCCGTGGTCCCCCAAGAAATCAAAAGATAGCCTCAAAATCCCTCACACACAAAGCCTAAGCTTCACTCCCTTATTTCAGAAGCTGTTAGTAGAAAACTCAACCTAAACCCCATGGAATTCATACATGTGGAAAAATGCACGTACAGTAAAATTGCACGCAGGAAAGCTCTGTGCAGACTGGTAGGCAACCTCTAACCTATTTAACTGTAGCCTGAAAAAAAGATCGTTTTTATTTGGCTAGACTGAAAAAGATCTGAATGTATATAATTGAGGCACATCACAACAAGTACAAACACTGCAGACTCATTTCATAGCTATGCCTATTCCACATTAATCTGAATTCAAAGCCAAACTAGGTGCTGAAATAGAATAAAATGGAACTGCGTATCATCTCCTTCGGCAGACATGTACAAAGACCAGCACACACGTCACATGTGTGGAAAGTTCTGTTCTCCCAGACTGCAGAAATACTGACAAGTTTGTCAGCAGTTAAAGGTCCAGAATATTGAATACAGCGGCAAAAAGTAACAAACCTGAACACTGGTTTTGTTACTGGGACAAGAAAAGACATTGAATAAAATAGTTTATTTATGGCTTAGTCACCTCATCTGCGGACGAGGAAAAATACCCCACCCTCATTTGAAAAGTTAGTACAGGCCATAGTTTGAGAGAGGCTTTGAAGTTGCACTCTCAAAGCATTTCCATAAATGTTAACTACAGTTTTTGTGCCCGTCTCCACTTAGCACTGAAGGGGTTGAAATTAAAAACTGCTTACATGCAGCGCTGGACAAGAGCTTGAAAACCGAGGGAAAGTTCAAGCCTTACCATCCAGTGCCTGTCGGCAGGACCAGCGTGAGCTACCTCTACCGTTCACAGGACAAATGTTGTGAAAAAGTCCATTTCCAACCACCTCTACAGTACTTGTTTCCGGGGCTGAAAGACTGTAAATTGGTTCCTTTACCACTGCCCTTGTACAATTGCCATGTCTCCCCTCTTCTTCCAGCTTCTGTCTCTGCAGAACATTAAGGACGAGTAACCCCAAACCAATGCAGACTGAAATCTGGGCTTTATTTCAACTGAAACATGAAGAAACACAACAGCCATCTCGTCCCATATTTTTGGTGACTGAGTTGAAGGGTAAGATCCCTAGGAGATTCTGCAAGAACTCACACAGGAGCTTACCTACATTATCAATACAAACCATACAAGTAAACATTTGTCTGTTGGAACTAAAGCCATGACCCTCCCCCCAAAAAAGGTAAATTTCCTTTATTGTCATGTCTCTATGCATATATATAACAGGGCATTGCTGAAGGCAAGGCTCACCTCAACCCTCTGCAATTTATGTCGATCACAGCAGAAAGTCAGGATTGCCGAACGTGAAATCATTGTTGGACCTGTACAAAATATCTTTTAAAAAAAGACTGAGAGGATACCAGGTAATGAAAGCTTCAAATGGCCTTTAAGGACCCATACCTTCTGGATTCCCTACCTTTGTCACAAAGAGGAAATTTCCCATATATGGCCCAAGCCGACAAGCAGACTAAGGTCACATTGCAGTTCATGGCATTTGGCAAGCCCAAGCATTCAGACATCATGAGTCAGTGCTGCAGAAATCATTGGGTTTTATAAACCAATAAATCTATTTCATTTTGTGGGGGTTTTTTAATTTGCTTTGGGTTTATTGGGATTTTTTTCCTCAACAGAGGCATCATCACATTTTGATTTTGCTTCTCTCTAACTGGGAGGAGCACTTTTTTCCATTCTGGGTTTGCTTGCTTTGTAAAATGACAGACGAGATTTTCCCTATTAGACTAAATCCTGGCACTGCAGCATTAAGAAAAAAACCAACGCACCAACTATCATGGAAGTTCAGAACAGATACTGTGTTGTCTTGTACTTTCACACAGCCCTTTAACAACAAAGAACACATTTTCTTAAATAAAACCTCAAAACATCCTCACTTCTGTTCTCAGATCCCAAACAAAACCCAACTTATCTGGCATTTCAGCACAAGCAGACGTGATTCCTGCAGCTCAGAAGCTCCCTGCGACACAATCTTTTCCACCAATAGCCCAACAACATCAACACGAACCTTCTTCCAGTTTGAGTTCTACTTTTCTCACTTCAATAGTTCAGTAGAAATTGCCCCATTTTTGATTACACACACGATGTCACATACCACTTATTCCCATTTTTAAAAAAAGACCTGAAACTCAACAAATTCCATTGGGTAATTACTTTCAGATTAGTAACGGGATAAATTACTATAGGACAACTGGGGTAGAGGATTTTTGGTTTCAGTTTCTAGCTTTGTTACCGACGCTCTGTGCATCTGGGCCACTTTGTCTGTGCTTTAGTTTTCCATAAGTAAAATACAGATAATAGTTCATCAGGGAGTGGAATCGAGTATTTAATTTCTTCTAAGCAGTACTGTGTTGATAATGGAGTTAAACACTTTCAGAGAACTATCACAGCCCTCAGAATCAAGGCACTTCTGGCAAGAAATGCTTATAGTGTACAACTGCCTCGCGCTTTTGCAGAGCATCCTCACAATTTAACATTAGAGCAAAACAAATCAATTAAAAAAAAAAAAAGGACAAGACAACACAATTTTGAGGCCAACTTTATATTTCACACAAGTGCAAAAGACAATGCACTATCCAGCTTGGGTTTTGGTCTTTTTTTGTTGGTGTTTGTTTAACACTTTACCAGTTCACAGTAAGAATTATGGCAGCATTCAAAATAAAATACTGCACAAAAAGTTTGGTTTAACTTAATGGGACATTTTAACTTTAAAAAAAAAAGTGTCACTGCCAAATGTGGCCTTGTCCAAAAAAAAATAAAATAAGATGAGACAGGCGTTCTTGGTACTTGAGACAAGAATAACGTCTGAAGGAGGCAGCATGCTATCAAACTGCTGTTTAGAAAAACATGGAGGATTTTAGGTTTCAAATCTTTTGTGGATGTTGTAAAAACTCCTTTTTATTTAAAAGGTCAGAAGATTTGATAAATATTTGTAGACTGTTTCCTCCATAATCAAGGATTAATGCCGGACAGTCAAATATACAGTAGACAGTGATAGTTTATATCCTTTTCTTCACATTTGTTTCTATTAGGGGAATTTTCAAGAAATACTACCACGTATTACAGATCTAATTTCAAGCTTGCATCTCTTATTTCGGGCAGAGTGATAAAAGCCTTAGCTTGTATTATTAAGAGTCACATCCAGAAGTAAAAAGCCCCCAAGCTTAGGCCTCCATAACAATATCTTACCAAGTTACTTAGGTTTTAAGCAGAACAGCACTGGGAAAACACTGAGGACGAGACAGGACTCATTCCAAGAACGATCATCTTACTTCACTTAGACAAAGTGCAGCCTTTCATGAACCAGGCTTGGGCTTTGCCTACGTTCTCTTGTATGAAAAGGCTTCGTTATATGCAGCTGAACACATTGTTTGAAAACGTGATCCAAATGGCATTTAGCGCCACAAAAGGTGAACAAACTAAAATGGTAAAACTCTATTAAACACGCTGTTTATTGTCTCTGAAAGATACACATTTTAAAAATCTTTAAATAGGTTTTCACCCACGGAAGAGTTCAGAAATAGTATCAGCACCACTCCTGACTATCAGATAAAGCTATTTGCAGATTTAAGATGTCTCTGAAGACAGACGTTGGCAGATAAAAAGAAATGCTGCAAGTAGTTTGTTTTTAAGGGTGTTACTTTGCTATATACAAGCAGTCATTTACTGGTGCTTTGAATTCCAGCTGCATTCTCTATGCACATTTTGTAGGCATTGCGATTCACTTCTGAAGCTCCAGCAGCAAGCTAAACCAACATGTTTCAATTATTTTCAGGACTTTCTTACTTCACTCAGAATGACATTCATGATTTAGATATTTCCATTACAAAATCCGTCTGCGATCTGTCTTTGAGTCAGAGGAGCAAGCAACAAGAAGTATAAATAACAACAGGAAGAGAAAGAACAAGGAGTTTGTCAAAAAGGCGGCTGAGGTTTTTGGCTATATCTTTATTAAATTCCTGCATCAACTCCTTCTTGCTTCTCTTCTGTGCAAGAGATAGGGTCTTACTCCTCTTACCCAAAAGCCCCTTGCACACAGAGATGCACAACGACAGACTGGATTTGACTAAGCCCACGAGGAAATACACGATCACATGCAACAACTGATAAGCCTCTCAATACGAGAAACAGAAGGTATGAAGTGTCGGCCTCCAACTGGAAGAAACCTGGGTTCGGAGCACCAAGAGCATCAATCACTCTCTATATAAACACCAGCCTCAATTTCTACTTTTTTGATTATACAGGCAAAAGGGACTTGGAAATCTACACTTTATTTGGAATCTGAAAAATAAACTGTTTCCAAACTATTTTGTAATGCTTGTGCAGTGGCCTCGCGGCAGACAGTAATTTAGACAGCTGGGCCACCAGCCACAGAAGCTGCATTTTAGAAATCGCCTTTCTCTGGAACAATTGCAACTTTCTCCAGGACGGAGTCCGCACACAGAGAGCAGTGTTTCCCTGCAGCATGTAACAGTTTCATTATTGTTTAACTACCAAAAAACAGCTCCAGCAATCTATCAGGCTTGACATTTTATCCGTCTCTGCTGCTAGCCCAGAAGACAGGGTCTATATAGGAAGAACTCCAAGGATTCAGTAAGTTATTTTGTTAGTCTAAATGGTGAAACATTTCCCTTCTTTTAATGATTAATTTGTCATTTTTAAAACCCGTTCAGGAAACCATGAGCCTGTTTGTCCTCCAAATTATTAAATCCAAGTATCTATAAAGAAACCTATTCCACCAGAAGAATAAAAGCTCCATTTTAAGTGTAAAAAAAACCTGAAAGGCAATCCTAGAGAGAAGGGATCCCTCCCTGCAACAGCGCAGCAGTGCAGTTGTGGCTCCAGCCCAGCTGTGATTATTCTAACACCATAACTCAGCAGAGTATTAACTTGCTGCTCAGTGATCCTCCCTTCCCGGGAACGCCACGGCTCAGCAGGTTTCCTGTGGCTCAGGCAAAGTCTGAAGAAGCACCAACATGTTCGTGGAAGAAAACTTACCAATGCATGATGCAACCTGGCGGAGTAGGTCCCCAGTCACAGCGGAGAAATGATTCATCTGAGCGATGCTAACAACCCAAAGTGGCTGGGTGAATGGAACATGGAAGTCATTCACCAACGCCAGTAGCAATTGCTTTCGGAGCAAGGTATTTGGACATCAACAAAAAGTGGCGTCACATCAGTTTCAGTCTGGACTTCCAGGGAATGCAATTTTATGGTTTCTGACTCATTCGGGGAGCAAGCCAAGCCAATATAAGCTCATGCACACAGCAAGTGGTATTGATTCAATGATGCCGCTTGTGACCATGCAATCTGCAATTATCCATGTGTATATATAGAATATATAATGCCCAAAGGAACTATCCTTCTGCAGTAGAGGTTACTGCGTAACAAGCTGCCCGCAAAAGAGAGTATTTAAAATTCGCCTGTTTAAAAACCTCACTTAACATCAGTCTAGAGGCTAAACTAAAAGATTCAAAGCATTTGCTGCTTAAATATATTCTTACAGGCATATCCTACAACCTTCTGGATATAAATAAAAGGGTGGCAGCTTAAAAAAATCCTGATGTTAAATTAATATTTTAGTCTATATTGAAATACAATGTGGAAATTCCTATTCCAAGACTATTTGGCAGAGAACCCAGAGGGCAAGAGAGAAAGAAGCCTAATTAATATTTTGGAGTAAAGTGAAAACTTCGAGAGCAATTAATGTGAAGAATTTGTTGATTTTACAGACATTGAGAAGAATAAACAATGTCTCAGAAAGCAACAATTCTTTTTAAAGAAAGTCCCTTATGGGAGCATAAATTTAAAAAGCCACAAAGGGCTTTCAGAGGTTAGAGTAAGCTGTCTCTCAGTTCTCAGGAAACTGGCTGAGAAAAAAGGAAGAAACTAATACAAAATTTGAATTCTTGATCTGACAGTCGCACTCAGTTTCCTAAAGAAAACCGTGATTTTTCAACCTTGCGATGTTCTTTGAAGAGTGAACAGTCGACTTTGGAGGGACATACCATCAGGTGGTTAGAAGACTTGGCATGCAGACGGGTTCCGTTTCTGACATCAATTCAGCAGTGATGCAATTCTCCCCACCTGCAAAACACAGATTACACTTATCCATCCCTGCAAAGTGTTCCGTGATCCCTGAATGCCAGCTGGGACAAGTTCAAAGTACTAATTTCTGGCTTCTTGTAATGACCGTCCCCAGGAAGCGAAAACAAGCTTGATACAGGGAGACAAAGACAGGTCTCAAGACTAATGACTGGAATTACTTTGGGGAGCAGGAGACTGGCTGGATTTTCGCAATGGAAGTGGGCAATCAGGGGAGGGCTGGAGAGACGTTTGCACCAGGTGAATACGTTTAAGTGCAGAGCAGATAAATAGCAGTGTCATCACAGCAGCACAGGCCTTACCCCCGGACGGATCACAACACTTCCCCAAGAAGTCAGATCAATACTCGAGTATTTAGCCCACACCAGACCGCTAGCACTATTCCAGTAATTTAAAGCCATGCTACACTTGCAGTCAGCTCAGATGATAGAGAAGTTCCCTTAGTTTTAACTACCAAGTACCAGGAGGCCCTCTTTCCCTGGGCAGCAGCAGTTCACACATACACGGATCCAAAAAAGGGACAAGTGCACACAATTATCACCATCTCACATTATCCTTCTGCCAGCGAAGTGTTTTATTAAGCACCAAGTACTTGGTTCAAGGTAATTTCTAATTTCTTATCTTTGGATCAGGCTCTTTGTCCCTCAGGACTGGTCAAAGGCTGCAGAGAAGAGACGCTCTGAGATATCCTCTATGAAAATGCACTCTTTCTATAATGGATGAGAAGGAAACCTAAATCTAATTAAGCACCATTTTTCCTCCACATATGACCATAAAACCAACACGCGCTAGATGAGGACAGTGTTTTTTTCCCTGGCTAGATTTGAGGACCCAAAGCTGTGTGAGACCCACAGCTCCATAGCCTGCCCCCAGCACAGGTCTGGGCGAGTCCGAGGCAGAGCACCACCACGCATGACGACTGCGTGCAGATCTGCTTACACCCTCCCACCATGCAAAAGGTGGTTCAAAGTCTAAAGCACAAGTTTTAATAACCCTTCTATATATAGCACTGGAGATTCAGCTCAAATTGCGCTCCCAGCCCGATTGAAGAGTTCACAATCTAAGTTGTTAGAAACAACAAATCATGGTACAAAGTTGCACAACAACAACTGAAAATTACACAGTTTTAAAACCAACAAACAAAATCTCAACACAAAGCCGTACTGATGTCAACCACAATAAAGAGAAAACTGAAGGCCCAGTGAAAAGAAGATAGATTTCGGTCATAAACGCAACTGGTGACCACCAACCCCAAAATATAATTCATGCATCTCATTGCTTTGCACTCTCCTTGCAGAGTGTTGCATTCGGCTCCCATCTTCAGTTGACTCCCAAGAGCCCAATCACATGTACCTGCCAACGACAAAGACTAAGGCTCACTGAAAGTCAGCCTTCTTTTTCTACCCTACAATTAAACACGGTATTAACACAGCATTTAAATGATGGCTTTAAAGTTAATCCAACATGGCAAAATCTTGAGCAATTAAGCCTTAACCCATCAACACCAGCGTCAAGGCAATCAGCTTTTAATTAAAAGTTCAATTGCTACCAGCTGAGGGGACACACAAACCAGAGTGCTGCAGCCGGGTAACTGCACCGGGGTCCAGATGAGCCGAGAGAATTGCCCATAATGGTAAACACGACAATGGGCAAAGTAAATTATTTTGTTTCATTCGACCCGATTGTTCTAACAAAAGCAATTATGTTTACAAAGACTGAATCCAAGATCCCCTCTCCCCTGGGAACACAAAACGTGCTCAGGAGATAACAGTATTTGATGGGTGGTGGGAGGTCAATGCAAGGATCTGGAATTCATAAGAAACGACGTTTAAAGCTCACAGCTTTGTGTTTCACTTCTTGGCTCTGGAAGAACAAGGTAGCAGTGGAAAAGACCACAACGGGTAAATACTCTTTTTGTTTGTTTGTTTCATGTAATCACGTATCTGCCTTAATCATCATTTATCTTCAAAGTTTTGAAATACAGCCTGCTACAATGTAAACACACAGAAAATACCAACTTACATACACCCCATCCTAATGAAACTGAGAACTAAAAAAAGCATTTTGTAAGCTCAGCGAGTTCTTTACCAGTTCCAGTCAGGTTAGAAAGAACAGAAAACTGCCACAGGTTCCCACACTGCCGTGAAACAGCTCTCCAAAACCCAGGTCCAGAACCTCCTGTGCTACCCACGGAAGATACGTTCTGTGTCAGAGGGGAGGAAGTGAGCTCAAACAAAACACATAAACAAACCCGCTTCATGTCTCAGCAAATTAAACATTACCCTGACCGTATCTGAAGCAAAGAACCATAAAACTAAAACATTCCTATCTGCGCTTTAATATTATACTTACCTCTGCAGTACCTAATTAAGCCCGGCCATCCTTGCAGTGTTTGAAAACCCATGAAGCTATCTAGTGCACCAGCTTATTTATCACACGGTCATCATAACATTGGGCGCGTTCATCCTTAGCTGTTTTGCCAAGTCCCTGCTCTGGGAAGGCTCAGAGTGGACTGTGCATGTTCTCACTGCCGAGAGTTTACATTTATTAACCTGCAATCACACGCTGAAATACCGGTAAGAAATCGATTTGACAATACGTCAACACTTTCTCCACCGGAAACACCTTGCCCAGTTTACAGGAACAAACTGTTCTGAAGAACAGTTGAGTACTTTTATTTTCTGAACTCCTTTGGCCTCCTGTGGCAAAGGAAGGACTTTCATACCTTTCACTTTGCCGTACACCCCCGATTTTGAGCAGAAAGGTATTTTCTTCCTCATTAGGAAAATAATTTGGGCTCTTGCCACTAAGGAAGCACCACCCCAGGTACAGCACCGCCGTACCAAGCAAACGAGTACCTCAGACATGCTAAAATGCAAAGAGACAACAATTCAAGCAAAGAGCCATACGGAAGGCTGGCGCTTATCCAGAATTCCTCAGTTCTCACAGCATTTCCAGCATAATAACCTACTGAACCTCAGAGCGCCCTTGGGAGCAGGACTCAGAAAAGGAAAGAGTTTCTGAGCGCCACTTTCTAACCGAGAGAAAAGAGGCTGTACCTGGCTCCCCCCAGCCCCACGGGGGGAACCCTGTGAGCGCTCACCCCAAAACTAAAACCCAAGTGCTGCCAGGCCCCTTCCAGCCCCTCCCCGTCCCCCGCCAGCCCTGGTCCGA
>VXBO01014957.1:252668-276988 GCA_013400135.1 Rhinoptilus africanus | reverse complement strand
CCATACTGGTGGGGTCTGAGCACTTGTTGGGGGAGCAGCTGATGTGAACTGGAAAAAAAGCTTTAATTATAACTTCTGAAGTGATTTCAGAGGTCAGCCTGAGCTATATGCCAGCACTTTAACTGCCCTCAACTTCCATTAAGGGCATGGGGGCAGCTCTAAAATGGGTTGCATGCAGCCTCACCCCCAGGAGAGGGTCCCTAAGGCTGTGTTGGAGAAAAGCTCAAGCCCTAGGTGCCAAGCGTGGCTACTCCTGCAGCTGTGCTGGGGCTCTAGAGATGCTGAAGCTCATCCTGGAATTTTCTGGAGGGCAATTTCACTGTGGACCTTGCCGGCTCTCTGTAAGGGCCTGGTTTAGAAGGTGGCTTAGGAGCCAGGAGGTAAGGGGGATCCCAGGGCTGGCTTTGGCTGTGCTCATCAGCCAGTGCTTGCGGTTGGGGTTGCAGGGTGGAGAAGGAAGGTTGAGGGAGGGGGGAAATCTTTGCTTCCCCAGCAGGCGGGGGGAGCTCTGTCCCCAAAGGGGGCTTGCTGTAGCGAAGGCCAGGGACTGCCCGCCTCCCTGGCTGCCTGGGACTTGAATTCATGCAAGAAAAGGGGCTTTTTGCTTTCTCAGCTGGGGCCTGAAGAGCCCCCCCTCCCCAGCTCGCTGCTGAGCCTGGGGCAGCAGGCCCAGTGGCGCAGGGTACGGTCCTGCTGGGACCCTGGCTAACCCCCAAAATACAGCCCAAGGGGAACTCAGGCCGCCCTTAGCTCTGCCCTGAACATTAGCAGCAGCAAACACAACTTTATTTTGTAACTTAGTTTACCTGAAGTAGCTCCAGTGCTGCTGCTGCTTGTGAAAATGAAGCCTTTGTTCTGGGTAACTTGAGAAAAGCTACTGAGATGAAGCAAGCTGGCCCTTCCCCTGTACCCAAAGCAATGTGGGACGGGGTTTCTGGTGGGTGAGTCCTCAAAAAGCCGCTCTGCTGAGGCTATCCAAGGCAGGGGTGGCCTCTTGCACCCTCCNGGGGGGGGTTTGAAAGACACATCTCTTCCGGAGCTCAGTGCTGCGCTGTCTACTGGTGTCGTTCAAATTGAGACCCGAGACACTCATCACAGCAGTGGGCCAGCATGGTACAGGCATCTGTGCTGGTGGGCTGCCAAGCGAGGGGAGGTGGCAGTGCCAGACACGGGTGGGCTTTCCAGCTCCCAAAGGCCCTGGGAGGAGGTGGCGGGGCTGGGTGCGTGTCAACTTTCCGTCCCGGGGTGTTCTGGAAGGTGCTGGGCGCTGCTGCAGCTGCTGGCGCGGGGCTGCTTGTCCCCGAGGCTCAGCTGTCTCATGCTTCCCTAAATAGAACGGGAAGAGGGTCTGAGCACTGTGACGGGGGTCAGCCGTGCCAGACACAGGCTTTTTTGGCGTGAAACCCCCCAGTTCCTGCTCCCCACCCCCTGTGCGGCTCTGCTGGCCGAGGGAAGCTGGGGCTTGTCCCGGCGGGTGGGCAAGGAGCCCCTCGCGCTGCCGGGAGCTGCTGCCCCTTGCGTGTAGGTGTCCCCCTCCCTGAGCTGGGCTGGCTGCCGGGGGCCCTGGCTCACAGCCCTCCCCGGGCACTATATAGCACGGGGGGGACAAGGAGGGGGACAGGCTGCGGTGACAGGTGACGCTGACAGACAGCAGGAGCTGCCAGTTCCTGCCCAAACTTGGGAGTGGGAGGTGAGCTTTTTTCTGAGCCGTACAGACCCTCTGGGGTGCAGGCGAACTTCTTTAATAATTCTTTTTTTTTTTGGTTGCTTTTCTTTCTTTTATTAATTGACTCCTAAGGATCCACAGCTGTGGGAAAAGCTTCTGAGGAGCCCCAGCCTTGAGGAGCAATTTAGGTCTGAATTTTCCAAACTCTCCAGCCTGGTAAGCTGCTTTTATTAATGTGTGTGTTAATTATGTGTCGGTCTCACGGTGAAGCTCAGCTTGGTGGAGTAAGCAGGCGACCGCAGTGACACAGGCAGCTGAAAATGCGACACAACTTGATGTTTTTCCTTAAAGCTCTCCACATGGAGGATCCCATCCAGCTGAAAGAGGAGGGCAATAAATACTTTCAGGCCAGCGACTATGAGAAAGCTGCGCAAAGCTACACTCAGGCCATAAAGCTCAACAAGGACAAGGCGCTGCAGGCGGTGCTGTACAGGAACAGGGCAGCGTGTTACCTCAAAAAGGTGAGGAAAAGCTCCTGGTTTGCCTGGGCAGTGCTCAGGGAGGCAGCCAAGGGCTCTCGCCAGCTGTGGATTTTGTGCTTTGTGTATTTATCGAATAGGGTTTTTGCAAACTGGTCTGAAGTTATTTGTTCTGGGCTTGTCCTGGAGCTGGGAAGTTGCCTCCCTGCTTCAATCCTGCTGGGGCTGAGCATGCCGGCTCAGAGATGGTCCCACTTAATGGCTTTGAAGGAAAAGTTTTCGGCCGCCAGCTTACGGGAGGGCTCTGAGTCTCACACGTTGGGGTGCAGAGGCATTGCTCCTGCTGCCTGTCCCAGCACAAGAGAAGCAGATGTAGAGATTTAGCAAAAGACAAAGTTATTAGTACCAAAATTGTCTGGGCTCCCCACGGTCAGCTTGTAACGGCCTGCGGTGGGATTTTAGCGGGCTGCTTGCGTGTTCCTGAATTCTCACTTGTCCAGGAGAAATGACACCAGGCACAAAATGCAGATGGGCTGTTGTGAGTGTCCCCTCTCTCGTCACTGCCTGCGGAAAGGCGTGTATCGTCTCCCCTGTATTACAGACCTTTTCCTACCTCCCATCAGTGATTGAAAGGTACCTCAGACACCACTTTTCCTGCTGTAGGCTGCTGCTGGTTTCACTGGGGTGTCCTCTTGGAACAGAGAAGGGGTGTTGTGCGTTAGCTATTCTGCTGCTAACGAACCTCTCCCTTCTGCTTTAACAGGAGGAATATGCCAAAGCAGCCTCGGATGCATCTAGAGGTAAGGAGGGGGCTGGTTTGAGACAGCAGAGCTGCCCCGCTGGGCGTGTTTGCTCCAGCCTGCTCTCACGTCTGCTTCTGGGGCACAGTGGCCTTGTTCCTTGATGTCCACTGACACCCAAGTGCTGAGGCCACGAGGGAATTAATGGAGATGATACGAAAGAAGAGGCACCGATGTGGTGCGTCAGTGGGATTGGTGCTGGTCGGGTACCAGTTCACTCACAAGGCGAACAACTGCGTCTCGAGGAGCTGTAGTCGCTGTAAAGCAAATCAGTTTGTACAGAGGGTTTCCAAGAGGCAAACTCTGATGCCCAATGTTTTGGATCACTTTCCCAGCTATTGACATCAATGCTTCGGACATCAAAGCCTTGTACCGGCGTAGCCAAGCTTTGGAAAACTTGGGGAAATTGGACCAAGCATTCAAAGATGCTCAGAAATGTGCCACTATTGAACCCCGCAACAAAAACTTCCAGGAGACCCTAAGGCGACTGGGGGCCAACATCCAGGAGAAGGTAAATCCCGGGGAGCAGTCCTAGGTTCAGAGACCAGGTGTGGGAAGTCCTTGCTCCGGGTTAAACTGATGGATTGTTGGTCGTACTGGACACTCATAACGATGGGGGGGGATAAATAGGCTGCATTAGCTGGAAGTTCATACTTGATACATGTAAATTTGAGGAACAGATCGAAGGGTCAAATTAAAAAGCACGGCAGCTCACTCCTGAGGCTGGCCCAGTCCTGAATGTCTTGGTGTAAGGTCCTGGCAAGGAACTGGACCAGTTTTGGACTGAGATTGGCAGTCACCACACTGAATTAATTACCGTATGTGGGTGCTGCGAAGAAGTTGCCTGCATCACTAGGTACGGTGAGGCCTCAGGTGATGGCTCAGGGCTGGCTCTACCCATGCCAGCGAGCCTGAGATGGGTGATTGATGGTCTCTGAGAGGTGACACCTATTTGTTGTTCAGCTTAGATTGTCTGTGGTTTAGGGGTCTGTGGTGTCCTTGAGGTGATAAAGGAAAACTAGTCCTTGATTTTTCTCCCTCTGATGCTCCATGCGCTCTCTTGGCACAGCTGCGCATTCAGTTCTCCACGGACATGAGGGTGCAGAAGATGTTTGAAATCCTGCTGGATGAGAACAGCGAGAAGGAAAAGCGAGAAAAGGTGAGAGCTGTCCTGGACTTGGCAGAATGAATTGCTGTTGTTTAATGTCAGAGGCCTGATGGAGGACGAGGTGAGGAGCTGGGAGATGAGCGGGGCTCAGAGGCAACCGAGAGGGGAAATGCCCCAAAGAGGCTTCACCCTTGTGCTGTGGGAAGGTGGACCAAGCTTCTAAAATTCCAAAGGTGGGATCAGACTGGACTTCTGCTCAGGCCCATCTCTGCTGCTTTCCCTGTGTTTTCCTCTAAGCGGTGACTTTTCCTGGGCAGAGCAAAGCCAATCCCCAGATGCACCTGGAGAAATTGCCTAGTGGGGTCAGAGCGGGTCCACTGCATCCGTCAGGAGATGGCCACCGGCACATCCCAGAGCTGCGGAGATTTTTGGAGGCTGCTGTCAGGGCCGTGATGCTGACCCCCAATTCCTGTCTCCCACCCAGGCTGCAAACAACCTCATCGTCCTGGGGCGGGAAGAAGCAGGTGCCGAGAGGATTTTCCAGAACAACGGGGTCAGCTTGCTGCTGCAGCTGATAGAAACCAAAAACGCCGAGCTGATCCTGGCAGCCGTGAGGACGCTTTCGGGCATGTGTACGGGACACAAGGCTCGGGTAAGAAAGGGGGTTGCTCGAGACCTTCACTGCTATTGCCTTGCACTTGGGGGAGTGGAAAATTGCAACAGGTCATGATGTTTGCGAGCAGTGGGGGAAAAAATTAAATCCTACAAGTAAAATTTTTAATTTTAATAAAAAAATGCAAATAAACAAGTGAGGTTAACACAAACTATTGAAACTCCTGTTACTGTGCTCCTGATCTCCTGGGTCAAAGCTGTACGTGTTCCCGATGGTGCCTTCATGGGTGCTGGTGAAATGAAACTCAGGATGAGCTGTTAGCACATAAGCTGTGGTGAGCATGGCTGGGTCCGATCCACGTCCTTCATCGCAGGTCTCAAAAAAGCAACAAATAACAACTAACTCTGGGAAAGTTTTGTCCAGGCCTTAGATGAAGGAAAGCAGGGAGCACCTACAGGGAAGTTAAGGTTTCCTGGGAAGGGTCCAGAGGTCCAGGGGTCTCTGAGCCAGCTAATATCTTACTCTACACCAAGATGGTTGTTATCTAGTGTAAAACGGCTCATAAGAAGCCCTGTCTTGTTACATGGTTGGAGGCAGGAGATGGACATGTGCAAATTGAATATGCATGTCAGTGTAATGGGGAAAAGGGGTGGGGGGAACTACAACCCAACAAAAATAAAATCTACTGGATGAAAATCCAGGGGAGTGGAGACCTGTTTTCTTTTTCTGGAATGTTAACTATTATCTTGTGCAAAAAGGCTGTTCTGCAAAGCCCGATGGGTCAGTGCGTCTCTGAATGCGCCTCCCCTGAGTTACTGGTGTGCCACCATGCACGGGGACAGGCTGCGTGGTGACGCGGGCTTTGCTCACAGCCAGGATGGGGTTTGTGCACCAAACAGGCTCTTTCTTAATAGCCTTACGTGAGGGCATCTTCCAAACCCAGCCATGCTCATCTCATGGCTGAGATGGAAACCAGACTATTTCCTCGTGGGACGTGGTCTGTTGCATTACTGGCAACTCTAGGTTTTAGGAGTTACAGAATCACAGAGTGGTGGGGGTTGGCAGGGCCCTCTGGAGATCCCTCAGTCCCACCCCCTGCCAGAGCAGGGTCACCCAGAGCAGGGGGCACAGGAACGCCTCCAGGCGGGTTTGGGATGTCTCCAGAGACGGAGACTCCCCCACCTCCCTGGGCAGCCTGGGCCAGGGCTCTGCCACCCTCACGGGAAAGAAGTTCCTCCTCAGGTTTAGGTGGAACTTCCTATGGTTGAGTTTGTGCCCGTTACCTCTTGTGCTGTCACTGACTCCAAACAGACTGGCCAGTTCGAAAACCAGCCTGGCCTCATCTTCCTGACACCCAGCCTTTAAGTATTTATAAGCATTAAGTTGTCTTATTATAACTGAAAATAAGGACGAAAAGCAAAACCCTACCGTGCACTGACTTGGGATCCACTCAGGAAAATACTTTCTTTGTACAAGCTGAGCCTGGCCTTTCCAAATCACACAGGAAGGAAAGGCTCGTAGCCTTCGCTAACAGCTGCCCCGCTCTCTCCTTTCTGGGGCCAGGCCACCGCCATTCTGCACTACCTGGGCATTGACAACATTTGCATGTGGATGTCGGTAGACAATGAAGAAATCTCCCTGGCTGTCTGCAACCTCCTGCAGACCATCACGGATTGCCTGCTGGGCCAGGGGACGGAGGAGCACCACGGGAAGGAGGAGGCTGTAGTGCTCGGTAAGGTGGCATGACCTGGTGGTCCTTCGGTCTTGCTGGAGAAGCTGGGTGAGCAGGGAGGGCTCTGCTCCTGGGATGTCCACCTTTATCCTTCAGCTGTCCAGAATGACAATAGCACACAGCTCATCCTTGTGGTGTTGAGTGAAATGCCAATGTTCCAGCCACGCAATGGCTTTGAATGGCTTTCACTGCATTCACCTGCTCTCATAGTGTCTTGCAACTGGCTGCTACTGTCTTGCTTCTGTGTAGATACTAAAAAAGACTTGAGGATGATCACAACGCGTTTGCTGGATATGCTGGTCAGTAAGAAAGTCTCTGGGCAGGGACGAGACCGAGCTCTCAACCTCCTCAACAAGAATATACCGAGGAAGGACCTGAAAGACCATGACAACAGCAGGACCATCTTTGTCATCGACAATGGTGAGTCCTTCTCCTCCACCCCGTTCTGGTTCAGGAGCTGTGGAGCTGTGTGTTCTTGCCTGAATACCTCTAGATCTGATCCTCCCGATGAAATGCATCCTCTCTGGCTTTTTTTGGTGCATGCAATCCTGGAGCAAAGTTAGACTTATTAGCAGGAAAACAGTTTTAAGATTAAGAGGGGAAAATAACCCCCACACTGTGTTTGAGAGCAAGAGTTTTTCTGGTTTCTAAAGGACTGTCTTAACTTCTCTGGTTAGTTAATTCCAGTGTATTTCCTCATGTTAGGAGGATTTGGCTTGGATAAATTGTCTAGCGTAGACAGGATGAGATGAGCTTGCTGGATCCTTAAACTGGTCATTTGTTAAACTGGGAGGGGCTGAGGAATTTGTGTGGGGTGTGTTGTTCTGCTGACTCCAATGCATAGGTGTGTTACCATCCTGGTGGAAGTTATTGAATAACACTTTAGCAAAAGGGAGGGTTGAGACACTCAGTATCACTTGGAAGTCGCTGACTTTTCCTCCGTCAAAGCCTCCAGCCTTGGAGGTCAGTAGATTTAATGCCTCCTGATGAAAATAACTGACCCAGCCAGGGACCAAACGCAGAGTTTTGCTTATCTCACTCTGAGCTGGATAAAAGCCCCATGCTGCAAACCTGTAATCTCGCCACCAGAAGCTCCTCCCTAGTAAATATTGGAGTACCTTTTTTTTTTTTTTGCCTAAGGCTTATGTGTTTAGGCTGCAAAGTAGTTGAAAACTGTCCAAGCTGGCTATGTCATTGCAAGAAACCATCAAATAGTATATTAAATTTTGGACAAGCCCCTCTAACAGCCCGATCACTCCATTGTTGCCAGGCTTAAAGAAGATACTGAAAGTGGTGGGCCAGATTCCTGAGATGCCTGACTGCCTGCCGCTGACAGAGAACACCCAGCTGACGGCCTCCGTCCTCCTAAATAAACTCTACGATGACCTGCGCTGTGACCCGGAGCGTGACAACTACCGGGTGATCTGCGAGGAGTACATCAAGTGAGCGGGGGCTGGCGTAGTGGGGCTGAGCTGGCCCAGGGGGTCTTAAAGATGAGATGAGGCACTTCCAATCCACTTAGATCCCAAATTGAGTCCCTGGGAGATAATGATTTGTTTGAGATCCTGCCAGATTCTTCAGCTGGGATCCTCAGATCCTTCTGTAGATCCTTCCTTCTGTGATCCTCCTGGATCACAGCTTTTGTCGGAATTTGGGCTCAGCTGTGTCCCAGACACATGTGTATATTTCAGCAGCGGAGCTCAGTTCCCGATCGGAGGAAGGACATTCTCTGCCCAAGGGAATGAGAACTGTAAGCAGCTGCTGTTCCACATGCTGACTCCTTCTATCCCATGCAGGAGCAAAATCGACCCACAGAACATGGATAAGACACTCCATGCCATCCAGATGGTTTCTGGAGTTCTGCAAGGGCCCTTTGACTTAGGCAACAAGCTGCTTGGCATGAAGGGAGTCATGGAGATGATGGTTGCCCTGTGTGGGTCCGAGAGGGAGATCGACCAGCTGGTGGCTGTGGAAGCCCTCATCCATGCCTCCACCAAGCTGAGCCGGGCCACCTTCATCATCTCCAATGGGGTGACACTCTTGAAGGAGATCTACAAGAAGACCAAGAATGAGAAGATCAAAATCCGAGCCCTGGTGGTAAGGATGGCAGCCCCTGCCTCTGTCGTCTGCCACGCTACCACCTTAACCCCAGACTTGGGGGAGCGGGGAGGTCCTGGGAACATGTTGGGTCCGCTCACCTCAGCCAGGGAATGGTCCATGGTGCTTCCGCCTACAAGGAAGTGGGAGATGGCAGATCAGAAGAGCACATGGATTATTGGTAACTTTGTAGGCAAAGCTCATTAATCTTCCATTAAAGACATCCGATAAGAGCAGGAGACCCCACTTTGCTGTGCTACAAGCTGAACGATCTACTGGGTATTAGGATGCTTCCTCTTTGTTAGACCTGACTTCAAACTTTAGATATGGGATTGGGCTGTTTGGGGCAGCAATACTAGGGGATGAATGAACCTTACTCACTGGTGTATCTTCTTGATCCCCCTCAGGGTCTCTGCAAGCTGGGCTCAGCAGGAGGTACAGATTACGGGCTGCGGCAGTTTGCTGAGGGGTCCACTGAGAAGTTAGCCAGGCAGTGCCGAAAGTGAGTGACTTTACCTTTTCCTTCTGTTGTTCCGTACTTTGCAAGGTACAATACATTGCTTTCCCAAGAGATCCTGCCCACACGCTGCCTTAATTTACTGCTACTGCCACCCAACAGCTGACAGTGCCCCCAGAGCCATTGCACTGGGACCCAGAGCTCTCCCATGCCTGAAGCAACCACGTGTTCCTCCTGCCTCAATATCCAGATAAGCCTTCTCCTTCCCTCACTTCCCATGGGAGACACCAGTCACGGTGCCTCTCTCTTTGCCAGAATGGTACAGCCTCATCGAGTGCTATGCAGAATATGCGCAAGCATCTAGATGGACTAGATGATCTTTGAAGGTCCCTTCCAACCCAACACATTCTATGAACCTATTAGCAACAGGACAAGGGGCAATGGTTTAAACTAGAGCAGGGTGGGGTTAGATCAGACATGAGGAAGAAGTTCTGTACCCTGAGGGTGGTGAGACACTGGCCCAGGTTGCCCAGAGAGGGGGTGGAGGCCCCATCCCTGGAGACATTCCAGGCCAGGCTGGATGAGGCTCTGAGCAACCTGATCTAGGTGAAGATGTCCCTGCTCACTGCAGGGGGGTTGAACAAGATGGCCTTTAAAGGTCCCTTCCAACCCAACACAGTCTATGATTCTACCTTTGAAGGTGAATTTAACAGGTGGACTAACCACAGAGGTGGGATGAAGCCAGTGGGATGACTGAATGGGTGATCGTTGCTGCTGGCACTGGATAGCTGGGAATCATGTAGTTCACATGATGGTGAAGGCAAAGCAGTGTTGAGTAGCTGTCCTGGTCTGTCTTTCCCTGCAGCATTAAGAACCCTCAAGTTGGGCCATGGGAGGAAGGTCACGTCTTAAGTAAAGCATCCACGGTCTTTAGGAGCTGCAGCAGAACCTGAATGCATGCTAGGCCTGAAACCATCTCAGTATCTGTTTTTACTCCCTCTCCTCCCAGAGAAATTAGTCCTGGCTTTGGAGATAGAAATGTGGATGTTTTTTCTCTCTCCTAGATGGTTGTGTAACACCAGCATTGATGCCCGTACCAGGAAATGGGCTGTGGAAGGGTTGGCGTATCTAACCCTCGATGCAGACGTGAAAGATGACTTTGTTGAAGACGAGCCAGCCCTGCAAGCTATGTTTGAATTAGCCAAGGTCTATCTCCTTACCTTGTTCCCTCGTTCCTCTGGTAGCATCAAGTTCTCCCAGCTCCTCAGCCCAGCGCTGCCTTCCCCGGCAGGAGGAGCTATGACCCCAACCTCTAGTTCAGCAAAAGTTGAAGCAGTTTTGCCTCTGCCATGGAGACACCTCAAGGCTGTTGTCATGCTGCTTTTCTCCCGAGGCTGAGGAAGGTTGCTCTTACCTTTACTGTCAGCCACTTCATGAAAACCAAAGGCATCAAGGTGTTGACAGCATCTGATGATGTCGAACAGCCTGTTTGACCATAAAAACTTCTGGGTTTTCCTGCCCTGGGCTATAAATCTAGGCATAAGCCTAGGAAGAATTAAACTAGTGGAAACCACCACAGTGGCAGTCCTAAGGAATTCTTTCCTTGCTGTGTTCTCCTCACCCTCCCATAAGCTTTTATTTTTCCGTGCAGACAAGCGACAAGACCATCTTGTATTCTGTGGCTTCTGCACTGGTGAACTGTACCAACAGCTACGACACCAAGGAGCTGGTCCCAGAGCTGGTGCAACTGGCAAAATTCTCCAAGCAGCACGTGCCTGAGGAGCATCCGAAGGTAGGCTGTCTACCTGGCTGGGGAACTGGGAGGAGATGCTTGGATCTGAAGACTTTCTTTGGTGTATCCATTGTCACAGACCTCAGGTCTCCTGTCTCCAAGGCTGAAATTGCCTTGCTCTCCAGCCAGGCCTGGCTGTAGCCAGCAGGGTGGCAGCCGCTGAGGGGCTAATCCCTTTCCAATGTCGCCCTCAGGACAAGAAGGATTTTGTGGTGAAGCGAGTGAAACGGTTGCTTAAAGCCGGCGTCGTCTCTGCCTTGGCCTGCATGGTGAAGGCGGACAGTGCCATACTGACGGACCAGAGCAAGGAGCTCATCGCCAGGTACCTTCATCGCTGAGCTGGGAGCACTGACCAGCCCGTGTGCCACTGAGATGGGCACCTGGGCTGGCACCTTGCTTTGTGGGGTGGGGTATTCTGTCCGCGGGGGTGAGATGAAAGGGAGGCGGGGAAAAGATTTAAAGCCCAAGGTTTTCTTAATGTCATAAAAATCCACGTTCTGGCCTTGAAGCTGGCTTTACAGGGCTGCCTTGCTAGGATGTATTTTGAATTTCTAGCCATCTGTACTGGTTTGGGCTGGAACAGAGTTAGAATCATAGAATCGCTGTGGTTGGAAGGGACCTTTAAGATCATCAAGTCCAACCATTAACCCCCCCTGACAAAAACCCCTTCTAAACCATGTCCCTAAGGACCACATCTACCCTTTTCTTAAACACCTCCAGGGATGGGGAATCCACCCCCTCCCTGGGCAGCCTGTGCCAATGGTTAATAACCCTTTCAGTGAAAAAATGTTCCCTGATATCCAATCTAAACCTGCCCTGACATAACTTGAACCCGTTTCCTCTTGTCCTGTCCCTTGTCCCCAGGGAGAAGAGCTCAGCCCCCATCTCTCTACACCCTCCTTTCAGGTAGTTGTAGAGGGTGATGAGGGCTCCCCTCGGCCTCCTCTTCTCCAGGCAAGAGTTCACCTTACATGCCTGGGAACTTCTTACTGTTCCGTTTCTTGCTTCCTCCTGTAGTGCTGTGGGCACTGGGTTAAACATCTGGAATTCACCTGGTGGATCTGGCACCCCTGCAAAGCCTTAGCCCCCTTCCACGAGGGGTTTACTGCCTTCCCGCGGGGCTGTTTCACTAAGCGGTGCTGTGCTTCTGCAGGGTGTTTCTTGCCTTGTGTGAAGACCCCAAGGACCGCGGGACCATTGTCGCTCAAGGCGGTGGAAAGGTGATTACTTTCATGTTTGCAGCCCAACCTGATGCGCAGTTAATGTCTGTTGGGAACCTGCCATGTGTCTACAGTGAGGGAACGTGGCAGAAGAGCCACGTGGTGGCCCCTGGGGCGCAGGTTGATGCTCCAGTCCTGTCTCTGCAAGCCCCCAGTGAAGCAATCTTCTCGAAACAACCACATGTGAGCTACGAGCTCTGGTGTGGTGCCTATTTGAGAACAAAAGCAAGGCATCACAGTGGGCTACAGTCCAGACCCATGTCTTCAACGCACACATCTTTAGGATATTTTTAACTTATTTTAGTATATTAAGGCCATCCCCTAAATCTTCTCAAAGGCATTGAATGCTCTCCTGTGTGTCACTAGGCCCTGATACCTCTGGCTGTGGAAGGCACAGAAGTTGGCAAGATAAAGGCTTCTCACGCTCTGGCGAAAATTGCTGCTATCTCCAATCCAGACATGGCATTCCCAGGGGAGAGGGTAAGCTTAGGAAAAGTATCTTCATAATTCCTTTATCAAATGAAAAGTGCCAAGATCCGAGAGCTGGAAAAGCAGTGACGTGCTGCCTTTTCTTAGGTGTACGAGGTGGTAAGGCCCCTCGTCAGCCTGCTGAACACCGAGAGAGATGGCCTTCAGAATTACGAGGCTCTCCTAGGCCTCACTAACTTTTCAGGACGAAGCGATAAACTTAGGTGAGTTTAACTGCTTTTCGACCTTCTTTCTTCCCCGTGAGTGAATCTGAATTTCAGTTCAACGCTTTTCTTGTAGGACTGTGAAGACTGGTCAGTTAGAGCTGCCGCTGGCAGAGTTACAAAGGTCTCAGAACTAAAAGATTAAAAAAATAGCCAGGAAGAGGACAGTGGTACGTTTTCCCCTAGAAAGAGGAAAAGCATGAACCTAGTCTGTGTTAGATAAGGAATGAACCACATGGCGTGAGCTCCAGAGCTGCAGGCACTGATTTGAAGGCCTTCCCTATCTGCAGTTAATATTTTATAAGTTGGTTAATGCTTGTCCCGCGATGTTGTTTTATTTGGCTGTTTAACACAGGCTGAAGATAGTCAAAGAGAAGGCTCTGCCAGATATTGAAAACTATATGTTTGAGAATCACGACCAGCTTCGCCAGGCAGCCACAGAGTGCATGTGTAACCTGGTGGTCAACAAGGAGGTAACGCACGGGGCATCTCAGGCTTGGCTGCGGTCTGCGAGCCCCTGTGATGAGGCGTTCCTACGTGTGTTGACTCTGCATGTCATGGAGTGGGGGTGGGTTTTTTTTCAGGTTCAAGAGCGGTTTGTGGCCGATGGAAATGACCGGCTGAAGTTGGTGGTGTTACTGTGTGGTGAGGATGATGAGAAAGTCCAGGTGGCAGCGGCGGGAGCCCTGGCCATGCTTACAGCAGCCCAAAAGAAACTCTGCTCCAAGATGACTGAAGTGGTAAGCCCAGAAGTGTGGCTATTGGTGGTGTAGACGTACCCTTGAAGGGGCCCAGCTCAGTCATGAGCCTCGCAAAAGGAAGATTTAGAACCAATTTGATATTGAGGAGCTTAGTGGCGGAGCTGAGACCTGGGTGTGTGTGCTCCTGGTCCATCCCAGCACAAAGTCAACCAGCCTGCCTTCTACTAGGCTTCACCTCGGAGCTGAAACATTCCTATATAGCCATTCCGCAAGCTAAGCCCAGGGTGTCAAGCAAGGGTAGGAATGCAGAATATTATTTTATAGGCCCTTAAAGCTTTTGATAAATAACCTGCTATCCAAACCTTGTTTCAGTCAGAAGTGGGAAGAGCTTGGTAGATAACCTGTTGAGGTTTTCGAATCCCAAAACATCGGCGTTCCCTGAACAGACCTGCAGGTGCTGGGAACTCAGACCCTGGTAGCTGAGTGTCTGTGAAGAGCTGTGGTTGAGACCCCAAGGACCCTGTTGTGTTGCGCAGACGCCAGTGTTGGACACTGGGGCTTGTTAGGATAAAAGTGATGAATTGAGCCAAAGGGAGGGGCTGAGGAAAATTAGTGGGAGGAGCGGGTGGTCTGCTTCTGGCCATCTCAGCTGTGTCAGTACTCCGATCAGATTCTTTGCATGGAGATTATGCAGGAGCCTGAGCACGAAATGTGTTTTATGTGGTGCTAGTGCCGTGAAAGCTGCTGACTTTAGGGGAACAGAAATTGGGTTCAAAAGTTTGGAGTCAGGTTTCCTTAGTTAAAGAACCAAATAAGCAGACCTGACATGGGTATGGAGAGGTGAGTCCTTGTGCTTCCTTCTGCTGAGAAACACCTTGCCAAACTCGCGCTCTTGGTTGAGGCATCCTTCAGATCAGTACTGATGAGCACTCTCTCTCCCTTGAAGACCACCCAGTGGCTTGAAATCCTGCAGAGGCTCTGCTTGCATGATAACGTGGAAGTACAGCACCGAGGACTGGTCATCGCTTTCAACTTAATCAGCGCTGACAAAGAGCTGGCGAAGAAGCTGGTGGAGACAGAGCTCCTGGAGATCCTGACCTACATCGGCAAGCAAGAAGATGACCCCAAGAAGCAGCACATCATTAACGTAGCACGTGATTGCCTCACAAGGTGTATGGATTACGGGCTGATCAAACCTCTCTCTCAGGCATGAGGGGATGAAAAGCACCAAAAAAAGGCTGGATGTAGGGGGGAGGGAAAGCTAGCGAGAGATGCGGAGAAGTGAGAGCTATGAGGAAGATCTGGTGCCGCTGTGAAGGCATCGAATATTTTGAGGACAACTTTGGAGGATCAGAAACTGTATTAAGGACAAGGGGGATATTTGTCTGGGAAATGTGCGAAGTGTCCATCTGAGTAATTCCCAGACGGTGTAAATGCTTTCCTGGCCCCCATTCAGCTGATAATGATGAAAGCTTCAAGGCCCAGCAGTAAAAGTCTCGGTTGTGTTAGAAATGTGCCAGGGGGCTGTTGGAAGGAAACTCAACTGTGCTGAAATCTGTTCTGCAACCATCTACCATTCCTGGTACTTCTGGAATTCCTAGCGATGGTGGAACAGGGAGGCTTAAATACCTTCCCTCCTGTAGGCAGAAAATAGGTTGGGTTTTAGCCGTGTGCTTTTTTTTTGTTTATTTATGGTATTTTTAAACAGCCTTTGGTGGTGTGTTAAAGTGTGAGGATGGTGGGATGAATTAATAAATCCACTACTTTGTTCCATGGGGAATTCCTGTTCTGCTTTTATTAAGCAAACGGAGAATCTAAGGCAACTCCCGCTTGCATCATACCCAGGAAGCTGGAGGAATGGGTAGCGCAGGCTGAGTTTTCACTACTTGCAAACTATCCGGTGCCGCTGAAATGAAGGCGCGAAGCCACCGTGAAAGGCTGTACGAGGAGGCGGCACGGATGGGTTACGCTGAGGTTCACAACAGGGCCCTGTGTCTGGTTCAAGAGGGAATGGTGGAAATATCTCAGTCAGGGAAGAAGCGGAATGAGAAGCAAACACCAGTTGGTCATAACATTAAACTTTATTATATAAACGTTTATATTCTATCACAGATTCCTTATGCAAGCTATGGACAACACAAAAATCACAGACCCTTGCTTTAGGCCCTGAGGGGAAAGAAAATGGAAGCATACAGTAAATATAATTGTACTCAGCGATGATTTAAATGCTAATTAAGTGCATTAAAGTATTTCTGATCATGCGAAATGTCAGTGATCCTCCCGTGATAGGCACGGCATGATTAAGCGTTGAGGTTTGGGGATAGTCTTTCCTTGTATGTTGATTAAGGAAAAAAAAAAAATATGAAGTGCCTCAACCTTCCTGAAGCTAGGAAAGCAAGAATTTTTAAGCCATAAGGCAAATTTACTTGGAGGGTGATTGCAGACTATGTCTTCTCCTTACTCTGACTGCATTCAGTTAAATCACTGCTGCTTTATAATCCCTCTTGGAGTGTATTGGCCTCTTCTTCCAAACTAAATGAACCACAGGGCATTCTGTGGGGGGAAGAACAGTATGGGGTTTGTTCAACCTGCCTCCAGCTTTAGGAATTTTGGATCTGTCTTCCAAAAGTACTTGGCATCTAACTCTGTGTAGAGGGTTTTATCTAACCAGCATGTCTGAAACCAAGACAAAAAATGCCATTGGTGTATCTAAGGGTGGTTATGCAAAGTTTTCCTTCTCCCACTACAGCTCCTCGCGGAAGCAACTGGCTTCTAACCCATACTGATGTTCCTGAAATTGAGCATGGAAACTACTGTAGAAGTCATGTATTTATATTTCTTAACAAAAACAAGGACAGAAGGCCTCACTTTCACTTTTCCAGATATCTGAATAGAGGCTGTCTTTTAAAAAATGGCTTCTAACAGTGGATGCCTGTGCTCTCTGTTTCTGAGCAGTACTATGAGTATGGGAGTGAGCTGGTGAAAGACAGAAAGTCTTCCAGTTTCCTGTCTTGGCGAAGGGGCTTGGACTTGGCAATGCACTTGCAGGCAGTCAAAGGCCAAGCATCAGATCTTGCAAGTCCTTCTAAGGAGCCTTCAGGGAGTTAAGTCATTCTACTGACGTTCACAGTATCTCTCTTCTCTGCATTATTGAAAACTCACATTGGATTTAAAACAGACTCTGGAGGCCTACCAACAATGTCTGGGCTTTTAGAGGAGGACCATTACAAAGGAAATCCTTCTACTTCAGATACAGAGTAAAAAAAAATTCAAATATACATTAACTATACATTAACCATTGACCTACCAGGGCCTTGCTGGGATCCTGTGTGGCTACATGTTCTCTGTTATAAAATAACAAGTGTAGATTTAAATTAGCTCTGGATGCTACACAGACCAATATGTTTTCTAAAATTTCTTCCCAAAATGGAAAGGATTGAGGAAGAATACCAAACACAATCCTTCTTTCTAAGCCAGAGAAACGACGGACACTGTCAAGAATAGTGTGCTCCTGTAGCCCTTCCTCTGTGTTTCTTAATGACATATTTGAATTCGTCATTTTGGATGCTAGAATTCCACGGTATACTTGTGCTTCATCATCTGTGTAGCACAGAATAGCAATATCTTTCTTAGAGTAACCCTTTTTAAGATACATATGACAATGTTCTGCCACGTACTTTGCTACTTCATCTCTGTCTCGTCTTTCTACTACTTCAATACAGCCTTGCACAGCATGAGCGCACGTGGCTCTGTGTAATAACTCTGCCAAACGTTCTCTGGGAATATTTAGGGTAGAGTGCTCTACAATCACTTCCATATTTTGTTTTAGATAGCTATAAATACTGCTAGAATTACGAACCACTTTGGTTAGTGACTCGACGGGATCATGCCACTTTGCTTCTGGAAGACCAGTTGAGAAACAGTGACTTGTCTGCAAGTAGTCCAAGAAAATCCAGAAAAAGCCGGGCTCTGGGAGATCTGCTGAGGAAGTTAGAGCCAGGGCTTTCTTATGCCAATCACCGTCTCCATCTTGGAAATTCTGTGCTTCATCAATTATTATGTGCTTCACATAATTAAAGATTCCCTTCAAAAAGGCTACTCTTGTCACAGCTTGGCAAATGTTTTTCTGCCTATAGAAGAGATACAAGTAGATTAAAACCAATCTCTGCATTGCAAAGTACTGGTTATACTCGATCGGAACAAAGTGAATGCCCGTGATATTAAACTCGTATTTATTAATAGAGACTCAGAATGTAAAGAAAAGAATTTGAGCCTTACTAAAAATGCATCCCAACTACAAACACTGCAACCAAGTAGCATACCAAATGGACTAATCGTTACTCTGCCAGTTAAAAATGCTAGTGAAATCAAAGGATGTTGAACTGAATAGCTGGAGGAAATGCTTACCGCACAAAATCTCTCAGAGGCTTGTTCTCACATACATAAAGAACTTCCTCTTGTTTGCACTGCAGCATAGTCCTTATTTTCTCTATGATCTTCAGGGCGACTATAGTTTTTCCTGTTCCTGGTAGTCCATAAACATACAGCTTTTTAGTTTTGTAAAGATTTTCTGACAGCAGCTGGTATTGTTTGATGGTCAAGAGGTTCAAAAACTCAGAACCAACATAATCACTTAAAAAGGACTTGAAACTCAGCAGAACTACCGTGAGAGCGCGTAAGAGAGCCTTCAAGGTGTCACTCTCGATTAGGCTGTAGTTTTGGGGATACATTTCTTGAATATTCACATCCCATTCTTTTCCACAGTTAATTTTGGGATGCAAAATCAGTAGCTTTGGTATCACACACAATTTGTGAATATAGCCCCCAGTGTTGACTAATTTCTCCTTCAGCCTCCAGGCTATGCGTCTTGAGTATTCAAACAAAACCTGTGAAATGTGATGCTTACAGATTGTATAGAGGACAGGTGGCCGATCCTTGGCTATTAGGAGAAGGTCACAAATTATGTCTTGATTTTCTGGCAAGCCAACCTCAACAGCCCAGCTTCTGGAAAATATCAGAACTCCCTCAGAAAGCTGCTTCAATTGATTTTCCATTAGAATATCCAACCCTGGGTGCTCTTGGAGGAGATCTTCACTGAGTTTTTCCGGAGTATATATTATTCTGTGGGATTCCACTAATAAAGCAAAGCAGAAGAAATGGCTAGCGTCAGTATAAGACATGGAAATCCAACCCTCTGAAATGATTCTGGGGGAATTAATATTGCTGAAAGGCTCCAAATACAGACTATAGCTGCCTGAAATACCTTTTTTGCTTCTTCAATATTTTTCTTAACCCCTCCATGTGTTTCTAGATTCTTTTGCAAAGACTACTTCCTCAGGGAACTCAGTCCTCATTTCCTACCCAGGTCTCAGTCCCTTTGCTAAAAATGCCAGCATAGGTTGCCAACCCTGTTTTGGAGATCTGGTGAGTAAACAAAGAAACAGCAACAGCTCTCCACTCTGGGCCCAGCCCCAGTCACTTCATGTATTTACACTGGGCTGATTCCAAGTGACCTCCTCCTCCCATCTTTACCATTTTTTCCTGGATTGGGAAAAAGATGCGGCTGTGACTGGTCTCCAGAGAGCCTCATCTGGCTAAGCTCCATCACATACATGTATCAGTGGCTTGCAGAAGATCAGTCCTTGGGGAGGGGGGGGTCATCAGGCATTTGAATGCAATGTTGCTGTCAGATCTGCAGACGATTTCCATCTTTCACCAGTTCAAACAATGTCTTCAAACTCATCTTTGACCTTGACCCTTGAGATTCACATTGTAAACCTACCAGACAGTGAAAGCAATGTGCAGACCTACCTGGAAACAGTTGCTTACAAAGGTCATCAATGTTGTCAAGGCCCTGGTGTGAATAAACTGGCTTGGCAAGAGGTGGCCCCTCTCTCAGACTGAGCTCTAGCCTAAAGGTCTCAGAAAACTTTGAAAGATCTGGAAAAAAAGAAATAAAAAAGTATGATACAGCATGAGCATTTGCTGTCCCTCAGTGCAAGAGCCACAAGCTGCCCTTGTGCTGGTTTGAAATCTTTTGCTGTTCTTTAAAATGATAAATGACAAGAAGCCTCCCAACTCATGTGGCCAGCAGCTGATTAGCAACAGAACAGGCTCAGGTCATGGACCATGGAGCTGCTCTTGGTTTCCTTACCTCATTAGATGCTGTTGTGACCTCTAACTCTGTTAGTGATACCCTTTTCTCTGCCCAAGAATTGGCCAATGAACACTTTATCTATCCATAGCGCTCAGCTTATTATACTGGCAGTAGCAGTGGAGAATACCCCTAAAAAAGCAGGAGGGAAAGTATATATTAAGCCTGAAAGCAAACAGCAATTGGCATGGACCTTGGCAATTACATAAAAAATCACGTGCACTCTGGGGTCTAACCTCAAAAGTGGTTAACTTGAGGCACAGAGAGAGCTCATGCTGCAAAGCAGGCACTAGCATTGGCATTAATAAGCTGTTAGTCACCAGGACCTGCTGCAGCCTGAAGCAAGCATTAAGGAACATAAGGAGCAGGAAAACAGGTATTTAGCAAGGACCTGAAGCAGTCAAACTGGTTGGTTTGGTCAGGCCCTCAAAGAACACTGAAAAGCGGGAAAGATTATCTAAAGCAATCAACACTGACAGACCAGGAGCAAGAAAATAAAAGGAAGTATCAAAAAGGGAAAGGGATTGTCCTGGCTCTTTTGGACCTGGATCAGCAGCGGTCATCCACGTAGCCCACTCGTGTGCTCTCAGTCTCTTCATGATGGTGCCTTCCACTAGCCATGAGTCCGGGTCTTCAGAAAACACGACGCAAGTAAATGGCTGAATCTTCACAGCCCAGACATAGCCACAGTGATCTCCAGCCTCACCGTATACTTTGAAAATTTTGTGTTCGTACCTTATGTTGTGTCCATACCTGCTCCCGCAGAAATGGAAAAGGGTTAATTTGGTTTGAATGGAATTGATTACGTCACTTAATTTTTCAAGGTCCTCATCATCACTGCTGAATCCCTGCACTGTGCCTTTGTCATCCACACCGATCCACAAATACCCGCCGCTTGTGTTTGCAAATCCAGCGACATACTGAGGTAATATCTCTTTGACACGAGTCAAAATTTTTTCAGTTGAATAGTGCTTAAATTCCACTTTTCCTGACTCAGTGAAAGTCAATGTCTCTCCATGTTGCAGTTGGTCCCTATTAAACAACGCGACAACATTGTAATTTATAATATCTGTGTCTCCTTCAACAGCCCTTGTCTTCCTGGTTTTAGCAGGTGGTCCTGGGCTAAGCTCTTTCCTGGCTTCATCTTGCTTTCCTTTAAGGAACAAAAAAGCTTCGGTAGGACTCATGTGGGAAAGAGAAGCACCACCTTTTGCATACAACCCAGTACTCAGGCTACAGAGACGTGGCTTTGCACTTGTAGAAGTTAAGGATGTGTTTTCACTACTCCAGGTTTTAACAAAAATCATAATGTAATTATCTCGCTGTTCAAAGTCCAGGTATTTTCTCCAGTCTGGAAACAAAAGAAGAGACCGAAAAGTGTCTTCTAAATCTAGTCCAATCATATCTCTCTCTAACTTGTAGTTTTCGTTTTCAATCTCTGCTTTTACGACACCTCCTCCAGAGTTCAGCAAGGCACACACTGCACGGGCAAGGGTGTATTTTTGATCTTGTTTTGAATTTCTTGGTATCTTTTTTCTTGCCTTTTCACCAAAACATATTTTTCCAACACACAAAACTACTTCAGGATACTTGGTTGCTAAATTAACCCAGACCTGCTGCTGCTGTTGATCATCTTCAAACTCCATTCTGGGCCTGAAACAATTGCAAAAAAATTGCTTACTATTTATGCTGAAACATCAATCTCCCAAAGACTTCCAAAAACATTAGCTAAATGGTGGCTGCCCTTTCAACAATAAATACACTGAGTCACAGATCTGAAGGCAACAGGGGTTTTTCTCCACTTACAAAATAGAGCGCTTCCTGAAAGCTCAAGTTTGTGCCAGGTGCCCAGGTGTTTTATTTTTCTACCCTTGAGCATGAGGGTATAGGGACCGTGCTGCCATGTGTCCCTTTGAACACAGAAACAGCCTCAAACAGTTTCTCTACAGCCAGGCCTGTTCCCTACAAGACCATCCCCTTACACATTCCTGGACTGCATGCCCTCTCCTCCTCCCCTGTAATGGCTGAGAAAAGGCTGTGCCAAGCCTCACCTCGATCTTAAGAATCCAATAATCTTACTGATTAATAACCAATAAATAATAACAACTGACCCTTCTACTTTCAACTCTATTTGCCCACCCTTGCTAGTAAAGCGACCGAATCTTGGCTGATTGCTGCTTGGAATGCAGGCAAATTCTTTGAAATGGTGACAAACTGCATCTGCATCACATCTAAGCCATTTCCTCAAAATGAAATCCAGCCCCCTTGCTACAAAACATATCTGTGGTACCTGGAAATACATGAAAGTGTGCCTGGAAGAGATCTTGCCTGTGACAGGAGCACAGCTTATTTCCAGCAGCGCAGATTTGCCTTCTGCATGGCCAAATATCAAGCCAGAGAGCTGCAGGGCACAAAAACCCCAACGAGCATCTCCTCCAGATCTGACACAGGAGGCAAGTTTCCTGCCTTGTCTGCCTCTCCTCCGAGTTAGCTCTGCTGAGGAAAGTCGCTCTGCTCCTCGTAGCTTTGAGTTACGGTACAACTAAAGCAGCAAGGATGTTTGCGTGGGCTAATTCCTCTACCAGGTAGAGGAATTTTCCCATCCAGTTCCCTGAGCTCCCCTCTAGCTTGCTGCAACAGGACAGCCTGGCTGACTGCTGAGATTTCAGACTCACCCCGTGTGACAGAGAAAAGGACTTGCCCTACCTCCTCTTCTTAGCTCTGGGCTAAAATGTCAATATTTGAAATATACATTTTAAATCCTTAAATATTTAAGTCTCAGAATGATGAGCAGCAGAAATGGGGTACAAAGCATCCCGAGCGTGTTACTTGTTTTCTCCACTGCCCCCTCCTTCTAATAAAATTTAAGAGAAATGAAACATACTTTGTTGCTGGTTTCACTTCTCTGCCGGTTTTGTTTCTTCTCCTCTGTGTATCCTGTGGTGAAGCACCAGCATCCACAGACTTCACTGGGTCTTTCTAGCTCAATCTGACCTTCAAAACCAGTTTTTGCTGGGAGCCCAGCCCTCCAGGGCAACTAGTTCCCTCCCCTTGGCACTTTTGCAATGGCCAAAGTCTGTAAGAGGAAACAGACTGTTAAAAAAATAGTTTAGAAGGAATCCTCCAACTTAGAGCACTTACATACGTCATTGCTTGTTTAGACTGAAAAGTTGGTGCTGCAAAGTCAGAGGTACAGTTCTGGAAGCTGGGAAGCAGGATAGCAAGCTAGAGGGTCCGGCACAGAAGAAACGGTCTGTATAGCTTCATTTGCCACACTTGCGATATGAGGTTTGATTTTTTTTACCTTTTTGTACTGACAAAGCACACTAAAGCTAATAATTTTATACTGAAATCATGCCCATATACAACTTTCAGCTGAAATAATTAAAGTTACGGGTTAAAACTGTCTCATAACTTTTCCCCATGGAAGTGATCCGTGCAAGGGGTCACTCTGGAGCATCCTCAGTGTCGCCTCCCTCCTTGGGGCAAAATTCCAGCAAAGGCGCTGAGATTGGGGCAATAGTGAGGGGACCGAGAACAGGGAAGGATGTGCAAAGCCTTTGGAAGCCTCATGCAGCGGTGGATGAGGGTGTCCTGGGTATCTGCTCAACAAAGTTGTGTGGTTTTGAGAGGAGATGAGAGAAAATGAAATAATGCGGAAAAACAGCAAGCTAGCGCTAGACTGCGGAAACCTGCTTGCAGGCAGGACAGGAAAGAAACAGAAACACATTCTGTGGGTGGGATTACAGCTTCATGCACAAAGTAAAATGTTCGAAGTACAATGCTTCATGAAGCATATACAAAGTAAAAATGCCTTTTTGGCTTTTGATTCCATACTCTGTAAAAGAAAGTCTCCTGCTCAGCCTCCTTGGAAGGAGCCGGCATAGTTTTCATTACAAAGCAGGTTTTCCCAGTTGAATTCTTCACAGCGCCCGCCACAGTTACCGAAGACTTCCCTACCTTCCCCACAGATGTCTCCTCGGTGGGCCGCGCAGAGTCAAAATGAAACCCAGAGGCATGTGGGTGGGTTAAAAAAGCTTTTATTTCTTGAATTCCGAGCCTCCCTACGTACTTCATACGTCACGGGGCTGCCTTTGGCTCTCAGGTTGGATCCTCCTCTTGATCCCGCCCAGAAAGGCCCCAGCAGGGGCAGGGACAGGAAAAGCCCCGTGGAATCCATCTCCCAAACAGACACGCGTGTAGCGCTGGAATGTCTTGCAAAGTGCTAGAGGAACCGAGTTACTGCTTTAAAACCACAGGATGAATTTACCCATCTGTCCTGAACAAGCGTTTCATTTTAACTTCTATGTTAAATCATGATACTTTTCCTTCCAAAGCACCTTCTGTTCAATTGTTGGAATATTTTTATTTCTCCTACTTTTGTTTAGTTTTGTTATTTCTTTCCCCTTTTTTTTCCCCCCCTTAGTTGTTTTCAGGGTGATACCGCACTCATCACGCTGCCCCTTGGTCGCTGAGCCATCGCTGCACAACATGCAGCCGGCAGAGCGCGTCCCTCACGACCGGACTACATTTAAATTACCGTCTTCTGCNGGCTGAAGAGCTGCAAGGGTCCTAGGGGAGGGGGGAGTGCGGGGGAGGATAGGGTAAATAGGGTGCAGATGGGTTCCCTGAGGGAAGGGCTAGATCGAAATAGGCCTCTGGACCCTTGGAGGGACACGGACTTCAGCAACGTTTTTAGGTATGACGTTTTTTCCCCTCTTGTTTTTGCTTGGTACTGGCTCTTCTTGACTTTGCAGTGCCAACTTGTGACCTATCTTTCCCTAGCTCCATCTTGGGAAAGATAGGTCA
>VXBO01014957.1:160449-244823 GCA_013400135.1 Rhinoptilus africanus | reverse complement strand
CACTGGGGGATGCTGGTGAGGGGGCAGGAGGTTTGAGGGGGCCGGGGATGCCTGGGGGAGGCTGTGGGTGATGGAGGGGCTGCCAGTCCCGCTGAGGTGAGGGGCTGGCGGCAAAGCTGGGAGGAGGCGGCCAAGGAGTGAGGGGGTGATAGGAACCGCGGGGCGTTTGGGAGTGAGGTGGGGGGCACCGCAGGGGCATCTGCTCCCCGAGATGGAAGCGACTTTCCTGCCCCTAGCACGTGCTGTTAGGCTTGTGGGTTTCGGAAGCTGAGGCGCTGCTTTCCCTTTGCCATCCTTGTTTGGTCGCTCTGTTTAGTTTTCTGCTGCTCTGAGAGCCCCAAGCCACGCTTGGGCTATCGTGTGGCTACTCGCTGGCTTTGCAGGTGACATGGGTGCAGATAAGAGGTGGTGGCACCAGCTGGAGCGTAGAGCCAGCTTAAACTGGGCATCGCTTTAGAGATGTAGGGGTCCAGCGCCGGATTCTTTCAGCGTTAGGGAGCCTGGATCAATACTGAGGCCTTAAACCTGCCCCCTCCCTGTTTCCCCCAATGTGAAGTCGGTGTGGGGAGCTGGTCGGGCTGTCGTTGGAGTCCTGCGTGGGGCAAAGCAGGTGCTGGGCAGACGTAGGGTGCGGTTTTCTGTGTGGCTTTGGGTTGAGGGGGTTTATCTTTCTGTTTATGATGGTTCCTTAGTCTTTTCATTTCATCGTATTTTTGGTTCAGTCTGCATTTAAATGTCAAGCCAGTGCTAGTAGCATGAAGCATTGCCAGAGCTTCTGCAGAAATTCCCCTATTTCGTCTCTTTTTGTTTGCTGGGGTTGGAACAGGAGGCTTTTGCTGTCAACTTGACACCTCTTCCCTGTTTCCACCTTAGCAAAGCTGGACATGGGATAATAGTAAGGAGGGAGCAATCTGATGTAGATTTTCTTCTAAAAAGACAAGGATGTTCATGGTATTGTCATAATTTATCTTGGCTCTCTTTGATTTAGATTTATGTTGAAGAAGCTGGCATTTTCTTGAGTTATTTAAAACATTGCTATTTGTATATCTGGGCTGGTTTGTTTTTGGCCTTCCTCTGGGACTTGCTGTAAACCATGCTGAGTTTGCTCGGTGGATGAGATAATACTCGGTTCTGATAGCAAGCTGTCTCTGAACAGCGTGCGAAGCAAGCTCTGACATACACAAAGCAAAAAAATCGGTGTGCTCATGAGAAAAAAGAGCGTGTTGCGCTTGGAATATGGTAGTTTGCTTTTTGACCCAAGTTAGATCTTATTTACATGTCAAAGCAGGTCGTAAAGACCTGCGCTGTGCTTAGCCTTATCTGAGTGTTTCTAGGATTCTTCGTGTTTCCGAGTATGTGATCTGAAGTTAGAAAAACGGTGAAAGGTTCTGCTTTGGGGTTTAAAGACCGTCTCTGAAATTCAGCAAGGTTTCTCCCTCTGTGTAGCTTTATGCAACAGGGATGATGTGTATGGTATGGTGGTGGGGGTTTTTTTCCTCCTGCATTTTCTCTTTAATCTGCTGTTCTGGCCACTGTGAGAACAATATCAGACTAGCTCGGCTGGGAGGTATGACCCTTGCTGACAAATCCACAGATAATGCAAACAAAGAACAGCAAGGCTATGTTCAATGCCTTTTGCATGGCATCATGCCAAGTACTCTCGTAGAGGAAAACACTTAAATCATCTTCTAAGCTGGGCTGAAATCTGAAGGACTGTCTCAGCGACAACATCGCAGCTGAACATGGCCTGTGTTTTTAATTCTAAAACAAGACCCACGGCGGCTTTTTCTTCTGTGATGCTGTGATTTTTGTTGCTGGAAAGATTGCAGTGTTGTGGCTCGCGCGGCTTTCCCAACCCAGCCTTTGTTTTGGAAGGAGGGAAAACCTCTCCTTCAGGAGGAGGAATGCGCTTGCAGGGTTGTCCTCAGGCGTAGTTTGTTCTCCAGCTTGGCAGGAGCAGGAAGGGAGAGAAATCAAACCAAACCCATGCTTCCTAATTGGTATGAGGCGGTAGCCGCGCAGGCCAGGCAGGAGCTTGGGGGGAACTGGGAGAAGCAACAGGTTGTTTCTCATCTGGTTGCTTGGCGAGATTAGAGCTGCTCTGCATTGCCGTGCTGTAGAGCACGTGGATGGGGGTAGAAACTATGGCATGACCCCAGAGCTGCTGCTAACGGGAATTTAACTGTTGAGGTATTAAATTGGTCAAAATGGGTGGGGAGGTGGGGAAAGAATGGTAGCGGGATTGGGTCTGGTTAAGGGTTGAGGAAGGAAAGTGTTAAGAAACGGGGAGTTGGTTGCTCTGCCGGGCAGTGTCTTGGAGTTCAAAGCTAAGCTTGTCCTTTTGCTGAGCCAGCAGGACCCGCGAGGTTTACAGAACAGCGTTAAGGGAACAGATGACTTGCTGCTTTGCTGGTAGTGTTTAAGGTCATGGAAGTATGTATAAAAGAAGGGGAACTTGCGGCGGGGGGGGAACCAGGAAAACTAGGAAAGAGGTAGGAAACCCCTTTTTTGGGATGGTTTTAGGGTCATAGGTTCTTGGTGCTGACACAAACTGTTTTCTCAAAAGCGGTAAAACTGCCAACTCGCATGCTTGTTTTTCAGCCAGTACTTAAAAACTGTTGGAGTCACGTTTGTCACAGAGCTGGCAATTGTAAGAATAAAATGACGGATATCCACACATGTTTGGGCAATCCTTGTATTCTAAGGTGTTAATAATTTGGTTCCGCAGAGCGAGAAAAGTGCTGGTGAGACCGTTCTCTCGGTTGTGCTAAGCACTCACTGGCCCAGCAGCGTTTTTCGGTCCTGTCCATAAAAATGCGGTGTAACGCTGAAATAATAAGCTTGTGTGTGTGTGTCAGAGGTGGGATGTCAGATCTTGGCAGAGAACGATTTCAATTTCAGGCTTGAGAGAACTGAAAAGTAATGGCTTTTCTTTTCACAAACCTGCTTTGGGTCTCCTGGGAACAAAAGAAGGGAAAGAAGTGAAAAGGCCTCGGGTGGGTATTGCAAGCCGGGTTAATTGTTGCTTCCATCGAGATGTAACACAGGGAAGTATCGTTAGGGGGAGTTGAGTTTCCTTTGTCTGAAACATGGACTTCTTGCTTCCAGTCGAGATATTAAATGTGCAGTGCTTTTTTTTTTTTTTTTGAAAACAGAATTGTGTACCCAGGGGAAAGACAGCTGCAGAGCATGTCAAAATCTGCTGATTATAAGGAGTTAAAACCCGCCTTTTCCCTTCTGTGATTGAGAGTTTAAAAAGCTGGGCTGAGCACCACTTGCTTTCCCAGCCTGTCCGCCTCGGGCTGTTGTGTTTTCGCTCACATTGTTCTTCTGAGCCCTTTAAATCCCTGGGTTTGCCAAGTAATACCAGCAGCAGGTGCAGAATGAAGATTGTGAAACTCGTGCCCGTGGATGTAAAGCATTTGCTTCTTCCCTTGCGTTACACGCTCACCAACCGTCCTTTCTCCAAGTTCCTGCCTTGCAAACTGGGTGTTGCCAGCCCCGAATGCTGTTTGACTGCTTGTTCTTTTTTTTTATTCTTATTCTCAGGGGTTTTAAAGAACTGGAACCATGACGGACTCCAAATACTTCACGACCAATAAAAAAGGTTAGTGTTAAGCTGGTGCAGTGCATTGGAGGTGGTGGGTGGCTATTTTTACACAGCTTTTTTAACTGCATGCAGAAGAACTTGTGCTTTTCTGTTAGCTCTGTCCCTGTTTCTCATCTTAATCATCCAGGGAGAAACTTCCAAAGTAGGCCACATGGTGACAAAGGACAAAACTGATGTTTTATACGGTTTTGTGATGCACAAAATGACCCAAATTGCTGCTTTTTCAAAGATCAGAGAAGAAAACGTTGGGACGTGAGCACAGATCCGGTCAGAGACAAAGTTTTAGTTGTGGACTAATAAGGTCAGGACTGAGGATGGTTGTTCCATTGGGCATCACAGAATTCAGTTGATTGAGAGACATTTGGTGTTTAAGGTATAAGTGTGTATCTCTACATCAAGCTGTTGCCACGATGATGGGATTTCCTATTGCTGTTTCCTCCAAAGCTGCAGTGCTCTGTTTGGCTTGCCCCTGGCTTTACTGTAGGTGTGGTGGTCACCTCGCTTCAGGACAAACTGCTGCCGTTAAAAATGGGGAGGCAGGAAAGGACATTTGGGGATGTTTTACCCATTCGGCTGTTTCAGTGGATGACTTGTTCTGCTGAAACTGTCCCAGGCAGATTTTTTTTTTCTAACCTGCTCTTGAACAAAACAGTTTATCCTGACTCTTGCTGGCTGCAATTTAAGCCTGATGTTGCTCATCTTTCTCCAGTAGGTGTAGAAAATGGTTTCCATTAACCTGTCCTGTTCAGAATGGCTGAATATTTCTGATAAACGCTTGCCAGTGAAAAAAACTATGGCATTGATCTATTTATGTTTCATTAAGCTTCCAAGTCAGCTCGTTAATTAAGCAAATGCAGTTCACATCTTTCTAAGGAACATCTCTGTCTGTAAGTTCAGTCCTAAGGCATCAGGCAGATTTTTATGGGATGGCTACAAGAGGCCAGCCTGCGCTGTGGGAGCTGTAATGAGCGTGCTGCTGGCTCAGCTCTGCCCCGCGGCACCATCTCCCTGTGAGTAATGCCAGCATCTCTGTCTCGGGCAGGAGCTATGACGAGTGGTTGCTGCACTGCATTCGTCAGAACAGTAACTTCTCTAATTCTTTTTGAAGTACCTGTTCGTCTACTTGTGCCAAGCTCTTCAGTAATTAGTGCTGCTGCTCTGACAAAGTGGCATTCACGTGTAGGAATTAGGGTTAGGGCTAGCATGTATTTTGTCAGAGGTATTTTGATATTTGTAACGTGTCCTCAGTATGTGGCTTCCAGTGGGAATACTGCTTGTTGTCCTTCCTGGGGAAAGCTATCTGTTGGTTGGGAGCATTATCCTTCTCACACCACTTGCTCTGTCTGGGAAGGCCTGATAAGCTGTCTTTTGCACATGTTAATTTATCTTGCAAACTTGCATTGCTGCTTTTGTGATCCAGCCTGAGCTGCCTTCCTGTGCACTAATATCTGGAAAAATTAGTGTTAGTGTTTGGCAACCTCAGAATCCAGGCGAGCTGTGTTACTTGCTGCTTTTGTTAGTAGTAGCTCTGTCCTCCTAGCTCAGAAGAAATTTATTCCACTGGACTAAATTTGCGCTTTCCTGTTTCTGCCACTGTGTACCATGGCATTTGGGCTACGCTGCAGTCTGCTTGTTTTCTCGTGGCGTTTTCTTGGGCGACAATGAGCAAAAGTTAAGAAGTCTGGGCAAAATTCCTAGCCAAGTTAGGATTGTTTTTTTTTTTTCGTGCCGGCACTAATCTGGTGTCTCCAAATATCTTTTCGTCCTGGTTATATAATAGCCGCCTCTGAGGAACAGACGCTCCAGGGATGTGATTTCGTGGTCTAGAAGTGGGAGAGCTGCAACATGCAGCGTGGTTCTCGTTAACTGCTTTTTCGTTAGGCATAGCCTGTATCATTCTCTGACTGTCGCCACTTTGCTTCTTGGTGAGCCACATTCTCTGTAAGGTCTGACAACTTCCACGTGCTGCTGTACCCGTTTTATGCGAACAACAGGCTGGGAAAGTAAAAAGTCACTTCTGAGTTTTCCCTAAAGCCTGACCCTTTTCTTCTCCCAAGAGGCTCAATCTGTTTTGTCTTCTGCCAGGAGAGATCTTTGAACTGAAGGCTGAACTCAACAATGAAAAGAAGGAGAAGAGGAAAGAAGCTGTAAAGAAGGTTATTGCAGCCATGACGGTGGGGAAGGATGTCAGGTAAAAGCAACTTTTCTTTTACCTGTAGCAGCTCCGGTTCTCCTGGGACTCAGTGGGGTGTAGTGGCACACGTCTCCGTGGAACAGCTCTGAGTTTGTCATCTCGGCTGTGTGGTGAGGCTGGCTGTGCCCCTGCCTGTGCTGTGCCTGAGTCACGGGTTTCTCGAGCTCCTTCCTGTTACTGAAAGCATTCAGCATGGGTTTAGCTAGATGCCTATTAGCCCTTTTTATTTGAAAACACACTCAGAATTCAACTTATTTTATATGTCACTTCAGATAATGCTTTCTCCTAGCTTTTACTACCCTGGGTTTTAGTGTTTTTCTTCGCCTTACTTGTCATAACTTAAATTTAAGCTATGCTTTAAAATGAGCGATGGTTTTTAAACTGAACCTTTCCCTCATAGCGACTAAAGGACACAGGCATTTACCTTCGGCACCATGGACCCTAATACTTTTTTCAGTCTGTGCGGCAACCAGAAAAACTTGCTTGAGTGAATGTTTTCTCCCTTCCAGCTACTGCTACTGGAGTCTAACATAAAGTCACAGTAGTCCTGGATTCGTGGCAGTGTGGTCTGTTGCCACGGAAATTAATATAAGGTTGCAAATTTAGCATCATGACCTCATTGGACAATGAAGGAACAGATAAACTGGGAGGAAGAAAAAAGAATCTTTTTGGTCAACAGCACTTGCCCTTCACCTTTAGATCTCCACAACCAGCATAAATACCTGAGAGCTGCAGATATCCCGTGTTCTTTACACATTGCCACCTGATATTTGCGTTTAAACTCCTAATTGCTCTAGAGTTTACTAGTCTGAAATTTGACAGGTTCTTTGTAAATGTCCTGCATTACCAAAACATTTTTGAGCAGCTTTTTTTTTTTTTTTCTTGTGGGTTCATTTCCAGGCCTGGCATGGTAGAGTTTTCTCATTTGGTGAACTCCCCAATTAAAATGCTTTTAGGAAATGGCATTAGCTTTCACACGTTCCAGAACTGACTAATGTTAAAGCCCTAGAAGAGTTTAAATGATAAAGCCATTGCAAACTGTTTTGGGAGGGAAGTTGATCTCTCATTAGACATCAGGATGGCTAGAGTGGAACTCCAGTTTTCCTGTCTTCCTTGATATTGTTACTGTCCCTTTGTATATCACATAATCTCACTGCTTTTTCTCTGTTCTTGCTTACTGTTGTCTGTCCAGCTCCCTCTTTCCTGATGTTGTGAACTGCATGCAGACCGACAACTTGGAGTTGAAGAAGCTGGTCTACCTGTACCTGATGAACTACGCCAAAAGTCAGCCCGATATGGCCATTATGGCTGTCAACAGCTTTGTGAAGGTAATTTGCTCCTGTGGCTCACCGGAAAATGGTTCAGCGCAGTGCCTGTCATCATGTCTCCTTTGTCTGGTAACCTTTCTGAGCTGCTGTTTATCTCTGCTTTTGTATTTGAGTTTCTGGGAAGCTTGTAGAGGAGCAGAAAATAAGGAGTTGGCATGCTGAATCCAGCACTTCTCCTTCTCACTTGCTGCTGCTAGTTCTTGCAGAGGTGATTTAAGCACCTCTCTAAGTGGTTATGAGAGAGCCTGCTGCTGTCCTCTTACTTACCATAGAATCATAGCATTGTCCAGGTTAGAAGGGACCTTTCAGATCATCGAGTCCAACCATCAACCTACCTCTGACAAAAACCATCATTAAACTGTATCTCTAAGCACTGTGTCTACCCATCTTCTAAATACCTCCAGGGATGATGGTATTACCATCATTAAAGACCAACTTCTGGTATTGGATAACAGATTTTATATTGTTCGTCATCCAGCCATTATAGTACCTCTGTCATATGGATATCTAATTATTGTTTGAATGTTTCAGCTGTGCTCTGTGTGGAGAACCTTTATCTCTGGTGAAACTGAAAGACGGTTCACTGGAAAAAATAACAGCCTGATCACTGTATTGCCTTTAATTCTGTTGTCAAGTTGCCTCTCCTCATCTAGGAAACGTTATTTCAGTCCCACATTATGTGAGTTAAAACCTGGTGCTTAGAAAAATTTTGAGACTCATAGAACATTATAAAATCTGAGACACTGGAGACTCTGTGTTTTAAGTTTCTGTTATGATGCCTGGGCCTGAAAGAGGTGAGAAGACCTAGGCTGGGAGCAGGTCTGCTCTTCTGGCCAGAGAAGATGTCCCCACCTTCCTCTCTGGAAAGAGTATTGTTGTCTGTCTTATCTTAAAAGTGTACTTTGGTTAGACTGAACTAACAAACAAACATCACATTTTCAATCTTTATGCTTTTCCATGCAAGGAGATGTCTGATGTCCCTTTTGGCAAGTTGAGGGACAAGTGTTAGTAAAGAGAAGGTGTTGATGCTAGTCTGCGCTCGCTGAGCACTTCACACGCAGTTCGCAGTTCAAGGTGTTGAATGCACTGGTAAGAGATGTCACCTCTCTTGTGTGGGTGAAAAGTGATGCGTTCAGGTGTTTTTTCAGCTGTAGGAAATTTTAACCACGAAAGGTATATGTGCCTTATGCTTTTGTGGGTCAGCCTGCATCCATCCTTTTATGGGCTGGTTTTGGAGGAGTGTTGCTCAGAGATGTGGATGGATTGGATGCATGGAAAATTACATAGGCTTGAAGTATAAAGTGTTAGATTCCCTTCTCTTTGGGTTTGTGGCTTTTTTTTCCTCATCAGAAAAGCACCTCTAGAGAAGCTTTTGCCCAGTGCTTCATATGTTGCAAACTTGACGGGATGCTTGTGTCTGCAACTGATGGCCTGTGAGAAACAGACCGTGATGACTTTTGCATTGTGTTTAATTGTTGACTTTTCCCATTATATTCACTTTCTCCTTTAACCCAGTAAGGCTGGAAACCAGTATTTTATTCTGTCTGAAAGTTGCCTGTGGCTAGCTTTTGCGTGGTGAGATCTGCCTCTCTAGCTTAGCTGTACTTTGGATTTGGCCGCTAGATCATGTTGAAAGAAGCTTTGCCTGGGGAGAACCAAGGCCCGCCAAGATCACAGTTTTGCTATTTTACAAGCTGTCGTAGCCTGAAAACATCTTGAGATGGTGTAGAATGTTTCTGTGAACCAGTGAGTTCCACCTTTTATCCCTGATCTGAAATAATTGCCTTTTTTTTTTTTAGCATGTAATCAGAGAGAGTGCTTTTGGTTTGAAATAAGAACAGCCTGAAGATATCAATGGTTAGTGATGCCGATTTATTTACTGCATATTCTGTCCTCTTGCAGGACTGTGAAGACCCAAACCCTCTTATCCGTGCCCTGGCCGTCCGTACAATGGGATGCATCAGGGTGGACAAAATCACAGAGTATTTGTGCGAGCCTCTTCGCAAATGTCTGAAGGATGAAGACCCTTATGTACGAAAGACCGCAGCTGTCTGTGTGGCAAAGCTGCATGACATCAATGCCCAGATGGTGGAGGACCAAGGATTTCTGGATTCCCTGCGTGACCTGATTGCGGACTCCAATCCCATGGTAACGTATATGTTCTTCCAGCGCATTGCTTGAGTTTGTCATGGGCAGATCATCAGAAATGTGAGGGCTTTTTAATTGCAACCGATGCACCGTGATGAATGCATTGGTTAGAAAACATTTGTTGCCTCAGAAAATAGGAAATGCCTTCTATTCTTAGGTGCGTTTGGGCTTTTGCCTGTCTTGAGCACTGCAGCAAAAGTTTAACTTCCTGATCAGATGAGTCAGAAGAGCAAGAGATACTTGATGCTGCTACCTTGGTGACAGCTTGTAGCTACTGCTTTCCTGCAGGCTTCATCTTTTCTTGGAGTAAGAGGTTGGATGAATTCATTCGCTAATGCAGATAAATCCACTGTCTTGTAATGAGTGGAGAAAATCAATGCTTATGTTTTTAATAAAGGTAAATGAGTTGTCAGAGCAGAGGTGGAGATCAAGACCAAGAATTTCACAGGAGTAAATTGCCTACTAAATCAGTATTTCATGGAGTTGATGAAGGGTACATTTCCATGCCAGGGATCTTCCACTATTATTTTCTAACTAAAAGGGTGTGCACAATGGATTGAAGTGCCCCACGGCATAATCCTTTCATTCAATATTTTTTCTATGATCTGGCAGAATCCAGGGAGCATACCGATACCGTAACTCCTAGCAGGGAAGAAAACTTCTGCAGCTTGGTTTAACTCAGAGTTTAAGGCTGTGACTGCTACTTTTTTTAACTCTTCTAGAGCACAGATCTGATTTGACTCTGCTCAAAGACATAATTTCACATTATTAGGGCAGGTCTTACAGCTCTTTCTATGGTACAGGAATCAAACCACATAAAGCAAATTGCTGTTCTGTCCTAGCTGTCTTTGGGCAGGTTTGGGTAAGTCAAGTGCAGGTGGTAAAGTACCGTCTCCTTTAGTAGGAGAGCGAAAGCTGCTGATTGCTTTTCTTTCCACTTTCTAGAGATGGTAAAACTAAAGGCGTCTGACTTTCAGAGGCACAAGTCTGCGAGCACTGGTGTTTATCAGAACATACAGGCACCTATTGCCTCTGATAAGTGGCGCTTTTACAAGCTATTCTTTTTGTACGCCTCCCTGATTATTTTTTTTTATGCCAGGTTTCTGCATGAATATTGATGACTACTTGAAGATGGTCTCTCTGTCTGGGCAATTTTGAGGCATATAGGGGGACACCTGCTTTTTTTAATTTAATATTAAGATTGTGCCTTGCAGCCTCTGAAAGTACTTGATTGGGCTGCTTTAGTTCCGCTTAAATGCTGGCCCCTGGCACTCACTAGCTCCTGGCAGCGGTGGAGTGTGCTGTGGAAAGGGATGTAACCTATTTTTCTCCTAGCCTTGGTTCCAACTCTTTAATTTTCTTTTGCTGATTACAGCCACATGGATATGAGTTGAGGAGCTCAGGCTGAAAAGATGTGGTACTTCAGGAGAAATTAATAAGGTTTTACTTGCCCTTTCTTCTCATTGATCTCTGTGGAACTAACTGTTTTGGTAAATGAACCATTGGCTGTTATGAGAGCACCAATATCTATCTCTAAAGCACATTAACTTAATACTGACTTAAATGAATGGAGAGAAGAGGAGAAATACCAAAGGGCAGTGTATGCTCCATTTGCTAAATAAACCACCAAAAGTAGCACAGGGATTCCTAATAAAACATGAGTACAACTAATGAGCTCCTTGGTGATAATGAGGATGGGCTGGGACAGCAAAACCTTTGCAGCTGCTGCAATTGATGGTGGTTCTGTGGCTCCCAAAGCTGTGCAGGATCACAGCACCTGCCTCGTGTCCTACTCGCCTGCTCTTCCTGAAGCTGGGGATTCACGGCAGGAGAATGAAATTTGGAGGGGAGAGAGTGATGAAGAGGAGAGGCCTATGGTGTGTTTTCAGATCTGCAGCTTTGAGAGGATCACGTGGCTGGTGTTCAGTGTACTGTTTCCCAGGTTTTAACTGTAGACAGGGCATTATATTCTTGCTTTTTAAGGGTGCGTGGGGAGAGATTTTTATCGGGTTTGAAGCCTTTATAGCTGCTGACTTAATACAGTATTTAATCCAGTTACGATTTTTAGTAGATACAGACATTCCTTCTAGTTAAGTTTATTGCTTTAGTCCCCTTTGAAATTCATGCCTTTGTGGTACGATTGTTCCCTCAAAAGCACAGGAGCTATCTTCCCCTAATTAAGGTTCATCTTCCTAGTCAAACCGTCCAGCTCATTGCCGCTTTCTCTGTATGAAATTCCAGTGGGGGTTCCTGATGACCGGGAGTCATGTTTGCCAAATAAGTTATATTTATGTGCAAGCTGATATTTATTAAAGTATTTCTCTGTGATCTGGTGGAATGCAGCCCTGCCTGGAAGCCCTTTTTAAGTAAAAATCTGCATATCAGTAACTGGTATCAAAAGAAAGATTGCTGAAAAGAACGGTACAGATGCATCTATCCTTATGGCCTGTTCCTCTGTAAATGGTGCAGCTGAATCACAGCAACCTGTTATCTAAACTCGTTCATATTTATACTATTATAAATGTTTCTCCTCTTTTGATGACTTGTGGAAATAGGCAGCATTAGACACTTAATGAAGTAGAATTTTTTAGATGGGAAATCCACACTTGTTCTCTCTTCTGAGAAATAAGGATTTTGAGCAGGAGCCGTTGAAAAATAGTCTTTAAGAAGGGTTTGGTACAGTTTTGTAATTGCCTGCCTCTAGCACATGCCTAACCATTCTGTCTGGGTGCTGGGGAGAGTAACAACTCCATCTGTGGCTAGCTAATTGCCTTGTAATTGTGCAGAGATTGTAATGTGCATGTTTCTATCAGCTCAAATCACCCTCCTCGTAAAGATCGCTAAGTTGGAGGTGACCTTGTCACAAACGTTTTGGGGGGGGTCTCTTTCATATTTTTGGACTAATAGTTTATTGTCATAGAACCATGTGAACAGACACTGGGGATGTTCGGAGCATTGCTTTGAAACCCTGTTGAGGTGCTGTGGGTGCACAGCCAAGCTGCTTTTCCCCTTTAGCTGGGCTTTTTGTTATCAGGATCTGGCCTTGGTTCAAATACGCTGATAGAGTGATCTTTTGAAGAGGTGCAGGATTGCAGCCTTCCAGATGAGCTGGCTCTAGTTGTGATTAAAGGACTGACACCAGAGTCTGGTAATTCTCTAGCTTTTTCTGAAAAATCTCTGGTAGCTTTGCAGTTTCTCCTGGGTGAATTAATTAAAACTTCTAATTGCATATGTGTCGATATGGAGATATATAAACATATATCAAGTTGCCAGATGGGTTGGTGGCTTACTGCATTTCAGCTGAGTTATCCGAGATGTTTTACCTTGGGCGGGCAACGGGCCAATAACGCATAAAGGGGCACAGTTCAGTTACTGGGTGGTTACACTGCAGGAGTTTGATTGTGGATGAAGTCTTTAATCTCATTTTACAGATGGACCTAAAGTGCTTGTGGCTGCCCTTTGCCGCCTGGGATCCTGCCAGAGAGTTTCCCTCCATGGAAAGAACCTTAATTTCTTCTCAGAGCTGGCTTAAGCCAAGCGCTTCTCCTTTTTGGCTGTGCATTTCCCTGTGTAAAGCTCAGCAGAACCAGACCGAGATGAATATAAACCTGGGTCCGGGCTGCGTTGGGCTGTCAAGGTGCTGCTGGATTTATTCATTCCCGGTGGCTTGTCTTGCTGGTAGCTTTGGTGTAGTGCAACTCAGACAGCGTGTCCTCCCATAATCCTCATTTTCTAACAAAATACAGTTTCAGTGTAACATCCCAGGATTTTTCTGTATTCCTGCTCATACATGGGATGGCAGATTACTGCAGCACCCAGTGACAGCCATAGCTAACAGTGAGGGGGGAGAGGTAGATGTGTTACACACCTGCTGATGGCCAGAGGCTCTCTGAAGTCTCAGACAAACTGGGTTTTTTTTATTTTTCTGCATCCTGGCTTGCTCTGTAACTTGTGGATCAGACCTAATAAGTGATTGCTCATCATCGGGACTGTTGGGGTGCTGAGCCCTGGTGATGCGGAGCAAGACCAGGAGATGGCAGCAGTTTAAAGCAGAACCAAAGCTGTTGATCTTTAGCCACCTTGTTTTGTAACAAGTTGTCTCCGGGCATTTATCACTGCACTTGGTTTTCTTCAGGAATGTAAATATTAACAGAAAAACACAAGATGAAATCCATCTTAAGCCTTACTGGTCTTTCAGGTTTTCAATGGAACAACCTCTCTCTCCCCAAACATTTTCAATGCTTGACTTTCTCGGGTAACTTTTAACCCATGGAATAGGTTTCTTGTCAGTCTGCCTTTTACCTGTATGGCTTAAGTTAGGATGATGTCACCTCCTCCCAGTTCTTTTTGAGGTGCTGCTGGGTATTTAATTCCTTCTTGTAGCGTTTCTTCTTCCTCATGTTCTGCTTGATGACTGTGATCCGCAGGATCAAAGCTTTCCCAGGTGTGGCTGTTCTGCTCCTGTGCTTCCATGGGCTGTACAGACATAGCACTTCTGTGCTGTCCAGTAATATGCTGTTTTACACCATCTATACGTCACAGTTTATTGGGAGGAACGCTGTTACAAATCAATACGGAGTAAACTAAGATCGCGTAAGAAGCTGATTAGTAGGCATACCGAATGTGTGGAATATAATTAAACTCTTCTGTTGTGCCTGGGAGGTTTTACTTTTTCCTTTAGCATTTAATAACCTGCCCTAAGAAGGGAATCTATTGAGATCTGACAACTAGAGGTGGCGAGGCCCATCTTGATCTAATCAGAATTCCCTCTAGCAGTATGGAGTTTCTGTATTTCAGAGACGATGCTAAAACCCTATCGATACAGCTCACAGTGATCTCTTGTCTCTCCTGCTGTGACTGCAAGCCGTGTAGGTTCCTTGTCTGCCAGCCACAACTTCAGGGTGTGTGTTTGGGCTTCCTGGATGAAGTTATGGATGAAGATCATCCTCATTTTGGCTTTTTTTCCTGCTAGCTGGCAAGCAGTATGTCTTTGAGACAGCGCCCTGAGGTATGAGCCTGTTTAGAAAGAGAAGCAGCTTTTGCCTCCTGGGACATCCTTCGCTGCGTACTTTGCAGGAATTTTATTCCTCTCTGCTTGTGTAACAAAGCTGAGAAATGAGCCCCGTGGTGAGAAGCTGTTGGTGGTCCTTTGAGTCCCCAGAGGACTTTGTGGGAGGCAGCCAGGGATGTGGGGCTTCTCTTGTACAACAGGGAGTGGAACATCATCTTCTTCATGGGCACAGGAAAGCACTTGTTCCTCATGGGGAAACTTGGAACTTCTCACAGTTCTGTTTTTCCCCCCTGCAGCTGATGCTCTATGTGGTACAAGGAGTGAACCCCCACTCCTGGGTGGGTTCATGGTTTCTGCTCATGAAGGGTTGGTAAGGCCTTGAAGGTCCACATGCTGGTGTGGAGCTGAATATTGCTGGGAGCTGTGGGCTGTGCCTCTGCAGCGTGCCATCATCTGCCTCCAAGATCCCCTGGCTGCCTCGCTGGCCATAAAATGTTCTTTTTTTCAACCTAGGTGTTACAGAATGAAGTCCCCCAACTGTGTCTGTATTGGTTCTACATGTGGTTTGGGGTTTTTTTAATCTGCTTGTGCTGCGGGTGGAGATAATATTTCTTTCTGGGAGACACCTGATGGCATTTGTAGGCATCAGTAGGTGGAATTTGTTTACCCGGTGTTGGATATATTACAGTGAAAGAGAGCATTGCGCTGATGAAGAGGGGGAGGCTTCATTTTGGGGCTTTTTATAGGGCATTCTTGCTGTTTACATGAGGCTGCCCAGGAGGGAGAGCAATGCTTTTTACGAAGTAAGCAGCCAGCTAGCAGTAGCAAGCTGGCAATTAAATAGGTAGAAGTGGCGGAGGAGCCTGTGTAAAACCATGGCTATGCTAATGTGTGTGGTGGGATGCGTAAAAGTGGCAACTCCCAAAAGTGGGAGATTGCCAGGGGAGTTCGGAAGCCAGGCTGTGTGTCTGCGCTGCAGCCGTCGGGCTGCAGGTATTCAAACCCGGGGAGAAGGGATTGTTGTCGTCTGTAGTGGATGGCACAGTTTCTGGTGAGCTGCTCTGCCCGGGGAAACCCGTTCTGGGGTTTGGGCTGAGCTCCTGCAAGTGCTTCTCCAGAGCAAGGCTGGAGTCTGACTTACTGAGTAGATAGGTTTTCTCCAGGTCATCGTCCCAAACGGGCCTGAGGGAATTTCAAGCCTGTAAGCAAGACCTTATTTCTTTTGGTTTGTTTTTTTTCTTGTTTGATGAGGGATGCTGGTCTTGAACACTTTCTGTAGAAGCCATGTTTTCCCCTGCTTTTTGAATGCTAGCAGAGACGTGCAGTGAGTTTGTATGATAATGTGTGAATTCCCATGACTCCGCAGAGTCTGTGCTCTCAGGCCCCTCATTTATAAAGCTTAATTGACAAATTCATCCATCAGAGACCCATCTCCTTCCAATTACTGCTGCCAGCGTGCGTCTAATTTCCCAAGTGTTAATCTTGCCGAATAGATCGTTCCAGGATCTCTAATATCAGTCAGGGTGCTAGGGACTTGAGTTGACATGTGTCTAGATGTTACGTTTTCAATGGGAACAGACACTTCTAGCTATTGACAAGCACCATTTGTCACAGAACGTTGTGGCTGTGAAGGTTTGTAACTCTGCGCCCCCCTTTATAGGGCTTCATAAAGTTTTTGTTGACAGTGCCGCTGCCTTTCTTCGAAATAGCTGCTTGGATCAGAGACCGCCATTTGCCACTGGATGGTGCCAGTGAGAACCTCTGCAAGAAAAACTGCAAAGGGCCTTGCAAAAAACCCCCAAAAAACGCAAAAGAAACCTTCCTGGTGTGTGATAGGTGCCGGATGCAGGCTGGGATCAGACCACGGTGCTTTCTGGAAGAAGCACAGAGGGGTGCAGACCCTTGGTCTCCTGCACTGGGGGGCTCAGCTGTGCCAAGGAGAAACCCTGTGTGTTGGAGCCATCCCTGAACAGCTTCTTGCCCACCTACCATAAGAGTTTCACCCGTTGAGGGAAATACGGTTCCCTGTCTTACAACTAACACATTCTGATTTTGCAAGGACATGAGAGCAGGAGCGGTGTTTTGGTCTGCCACAAAGTGGCTTTTTTTTGCAGTGCACAGTAAATGCAGGGAATTGCAAAAACCAGTTAGGGCAAGCACGCCGTGGGAAGCATAACACTTAGACTTCCCTTTCATTGCCACCTCCAGAAAAATTCATCCCACTTGCGAAAAAACAAGCAGGAGGTCTTCCCCACTCAAGCAATTTTCGGGACGTGGTCAGGAACCGATCGTGCATCCAGCAGTGCAGTTCCGGACTTTTAGGTGCTAAAGCACAACCTCCTGCAATGGAATTAGTGGAAGATGAATGACTTACCCACAGTCTCGAAATCTGTCACAATTAAGGCTGAGCCGGGTGAGCTGTTACTTTCCAGGACTATACGTAGACTGGAGATGTGTTAGCCTCCCGGAGTTTTAATTTAAAACAGTACACGTTACGTGCGTTAACGGTGCAAGAGGCTTATGTAGGCTCTCTGACTTGCCTCCTTGGGCCATTTTAATAGTTTGTAGACCATTTCTAGGGAAGGAAAGTAAAGGGGGGCTTGTAGATGTAAGATATAATTAAGATGAACAGAGGGAGGAGTCACTTACTGTGGAGAGAGAGCTGGTCTGTGTTGGTGGCTTGTTAGGGACCTTTCAGGCACAGAGCATCATCTGTGGCTGTGAAAACGAGTGGCCCTGTGAAATAGGCATCCACGCGGATGCCCCTAATGTCCCATCTGGGGACGAACGTATCACGCACGCTCAGCGTGCTCTTCGAAAATGTCAGCACCTCTCCATTCTCGCAAACATCACATGGTGGCTGGCCCTCGTGAGGGTGCGAGCCTCCAGCTATGCGGGGAAGGCTGCCTTCCCTCAGCGTCTTTTTCAGAGCCTCTGATTTTTTCCTCTTTTTCTTCATTTTTCTCCTCATTTTAATGGGATGGAGGGCCAGAGGTTCCTGTTTTAAGCAGCAGAACATTGTATTTCATTAACTCCATTACACACTTGGTTTAATTTCCAATTAGCCTGGGATGCTAGCAAAATAATCTGATTGCTTTGACTGTTTGGCGTTCTAGGTCCGCCTAACTTCCCTCCTGCCCCCCCACCCCCTGCGAAGCTTTTCTGTGTGGGTTGATAGGCAGACACTCAGGTTTTCACCCACCCCCTTTCCTCCTTGTTAATGTTTTTTATACCATTTGCTCTGAGCTAAAGGTTTGAGCTGCCAGAAGGAATAACTGACAAATCAGCGTTCCTACCTCTGCAGCTCTCCCTGAGGTTGGATCTGGGCTCTCTGGCTGCAGAGGGGGTTTTTCTGTGGGTGGGTTTAAAATCGTTGGGTTCCTGATAAATCTGTAATGTAATTTTAAGTGCAGGGTTTATTTCTTTCTTTTTTTTTTTTTTAAGGACAGCCTGTGAGATCTAGTTATCCTCATCCCAATGACACTTCTCCGAGAGTCTTAAATTTGTTGGGAAATTCCAGCCAAAAGGCAGGGTTATTGTCGTGCGGCTCATCTGTGCTGGAAGGGGCTGTTGCTGTGACTGTATTTGAATAATGTTGAAGTGTGCCCAGGGTGAACTGATTTAAATCAGGAAGCCAGGGGCCTATTATTATTAAATCTTCAATCCGCTCTACGTTTATACTTCCTAGGTGGTTTTTTGGGCTGGTTTTCATTGCTTGGTATCTATTAGCTTAAAGATAGTATTCTTAATTGTGAATCAGGTGAGGCAATCTGCCATGGAGTTAAACTTACAAGTTTAAGGTTTTAAAAGCTTTTCCTGTTCATTAATTCTTTGGGCTCACGTGTCTTTGGCTAGTGGGTTGACCTCAGTCCCTTTAATTATATTTTTGAGTAGTAAACAATATACTAGATGTTATTTTCTTTTAGTTTTAGTCTCCTTTCAATCTGTGAAAGAAGTTTTCCTACTACTGGTTGGTTTCTCATCAAAATGAACTTGTTGCATCTTTTGAAAATCAGAGAATACTTTGTTTGCTGAAGAAACTTATGGCCTTAGTTAAGGTATGGAATTGGCTGTGAAACTTCTCCAGTTTCTACTTTAGCTTTACTTTTAATATGTCCCCCAGCACGTACGTGGTCAGTGCTATTTATTTTCAAGGTAAAAAAGCCAGCCTGTTGTGTAACTTATTTTATCACTTTGTACCTTGTACTTGCTGTTCGGCGTAGTTGGACTTCACTGTCTTGTGTTGATCTGTTAAGAAGTATCAAACGAGTTGAAGACTTAATCTACAACATAGAAGCTGAACCTTTTCTTTGGGCAAAACATCTTTCTAAATATTTCCAGTGACAATCGTGTGACTGCCAAACCATATAGTAGATTTCCAGGTGATGTAATACACGAATTGTTATTGACTGGTTCTTAATGGACCTTTTTTCTGTACCTGAGTGGTAACTGTTAGCTTCAATCTTTGTTTACATTTTGCCTGAGCCATCCCTTAGTGAGAGCTATCAGCGAAGTAGGACTTGTTGTGTACGAGAAGGAAACCGTGCGGTGCCGGCTTGTATTGCTCCATGTTCCTGTCTCATAATGAAGCCAATGGCAGTGCCAATGAAGAGAGGTGAGCGTGCATACTTGAACCAGTGTTTATGTTGGACTGGTTCCTGAAATCTGTTTTCATTTCAACTGTGCTGCGTCTGTGTAAAAAAGCCTTGAAGATGCTAATTATTTTTGTTGGCATACCGTAACATATCAATATGTTCAGTGCGAATCGCCAGCAAGGGCTTTTTTTTTTTTTTTAATAAATGTTGCTTAAAGTTTGAAGAATAGTCCCCATCCCTTCCCTTATCCCTTCTTACTTCATTTATTTTCTTGTCACCGAGTTGACAGCAGCACTGTTCTGCGAAGGTAGAAGGTGAGGGCCATCTGAGACTGTGAGATTGTACATCCCAGCCCGTCTGGCAGAACTGAGCTGCCACCAAATGTCTCACAGCCCCTTCCAGTCCTTTTTTTTGTAACACCCAAAGAGACCACAGCCCTTAGTGCATCTTTCCATCTGATGCATTTTCTCCTGGATGATTTTAATGGAAATCTGTTGGGTTGCCGTGTAGTGTCCCGTCCTCAGCTTTGATTTGGATGCTTGCATTGGTGCTGCCGTGCTCGTTCCTGAAAAGAGCACAGAAAGACCCTAAAAGCGAGACCTCATTCACTGTCAGGTCTCTGGGTCGGAGCTGCTGTGTTCCAGGCAGCCCACGGTAATGGCATTTCTGAGCATCCTTTGCCTGTGGCAAACTTAAAGTGGCAGAATACATGAGGAGGAACTTCTTTCCCTTGAGGGTGGCAGAGCCCTGGCCCAGGCTGCCCAGGGAGGTGGGGGAGTCTCCGTCTCTGGAGACATCCCAAACCCGCCTGGAGGCGTTCCTGTGCCCCCTGCTCTGGGTGACCCTGCTCTGGCAGGGGGTGGGACTGGGGGATCTCCAGAGGGCCCTGCCAACCCTACCATTCTGCGATTCTGTGAATTTACTGACTCTGCAAGGAGAGAGACTCAAGCGCGGCTGCTTGGCCTGGTGCTTGCCGCAGGGTTTCGGATATCCGCATGGCCCGGTTACTGCAATGAAGGTAGTGCCTGGCAGTGTGAGCGCGTCTGCCAAAGCTCAGCTCTGTTCCTTAGCACAGCTGACAGGTACCTTTCTGCGATGCTTTGGCCCTGTCACTTTTTTTTTTTCTTTTTATTGCTTCAAATTTCTTTTCGAAGTCCTCATTTCATTTTCTAGGTGCTTTTTCACAGTGGTTTTGAACTTTTCAGTTGCATTTATGATTTGTCTTCGCTTGTAAGCTTGCAAAATATAGTGAAATTAAAACTGCATTTTGCTTCAATTTTATGCTGTGGCACATTAACCATTCAGGAATTAGGCAAATTAAATAATGGGAAGAATAAGCAGCATGTCTTAATAAGATACTCATTAAGACAGTACAAGAAGACAGCAGTTCTGATTGCTAATGATTTTGGTGACAGAAGGCTCGCTCAACTAATGAAATTCATAAAATCTTGGATCAAAATCCTATCTCTGACCTCTAGGTGTGAAATGCAAAACAGTCAGCGTTGCTTGTGCAATGACTTTGGAATATATTGGTTTAATGACAAGCAGTGATGGGAACAATGCAGAGAATTTTCTGGCCGAGCTGTTCTTGTTTTCAGTGTACTGCATCAAAAGCACCTTTAGTCATCCAAAGAATCAGATGATTTTAGATAAGACGGTTCTTTCTTAATCCCACAGAAAATAATGCTATAAATCTTCATTTTAAGTGGGTAGGAATTGTGAGTTGGGCTGGGCATGTTATACATTGTAAAATATCCTGAAAAAGCCTTTTCATAGGATATATCAGTTTTGTGTGTCAAACTCGGGCATACATCGCTTTTCTGGTTAGTTAGAAAAATAAGATGTTTGTCTCATCTGCAAGTTTTCTATTTTTGTCTGTAAATTCTGCAAGTTTTCTATATTAAAAATCTTCACGTGGTATCCGTTAGAATAAAGGTTGAACTTGAGCATGGAACTAAGAAATTTGTGTTGCGCTCCCACTTCTCGCTCTTGTCAGGCTGGACCCTGGACCTCCTCTCTGCTTCCTTTCATCCACGCTTAGAAAAGAGAAGACCTTATATAGTCTGAAATGTAGCAAGAATATTTTCAGCTATGAGTTGTGCTGGAGTGCTTGCTTTAAGGGGGCTCCATAAAGCAGGCAAATGGATGCTATGGAGTCCAGATTCAATTTGGAATTGCAATATGTGTTATTAAAAATATAGTAGGAGTTATCCATTTTAGGGAAACTGTTTGCTTTCAAACTGGGTGACCTGACAGCCTTGCTACAGAGCAGAAGGCTGCCTGGCATTGGATATCTCCTCTTCCTGAGGAGATGGTGGTTCTCATTTCTCAGATCACGTTAAGCTACATGTCACAGGACTGCCAGGGGGAAATGAGGCAAGGGACATCCATTCCTGAATGAGTAGGGCAGTTAGAGGTTTTGAGACCCTGGCTGTATCAGTTGAGCATCTCCTGAAGTGGGGGTAGATGTTGCCTACTTGAAGCAAGCCAAGGTGGAAGTCTGGAGCCTGAAGGAAGGTGAGATATTCCATGTGGACACTCTCTGATGCCACCTCAGGCTCCCTCCAGTCTCGTCTCTTGTGAGATCCTGGTCCCAGGTCCCCATTCTGTCCAGAGGTGACTTTAACTTTTGTTTATCTTCAACAAAAATACTTCCAAGTTGTGATTTCTCTAGCAAAATGCTCTTTGCAGCCATGCTGGCTTTTCGTGTTTCCTCTGTGTGTCAGCAGCCCCCTCCTGCTGTGCTGCTGCTGTTTCACTTTCTCCCCAAGAGACTCTTCAAACTTTGGCAAAGAGCGAGGTTACAGTCAAGCTTTGGGCTCTCCAGGTTGGTTGCGAGGTTGTACTGGGTCCCCGAAGGCTTGGATGACTGACATGGTGGCTGCTGCAGAGCACACACCGGGATCTCCGTGTTTGTTTCCCATGTGTAACCCATGCTAAGCCCAAGCTAATCCCTGCCAGGCGGCTGATGGCATGCTAGCGAAGAACGCTTCTCCTTGTCTCTTCTCCCAGGTGGTGGCGAACGCTGTGGCTGCCTTGTCAGAAATCAGTGAATCTCACCCCAACAGCAACCTGCTGGATTTGAACCCTCAGAACATTAACAAGCTGCTGACGGCTTTAAACGAGTGCACGGAGTGGGGCCAGATCTTCATCCTGGACTGTCTGTCCAACTACAACCCCAAGGATGATCGCGAAGCTCAGAGGTATGCTTGTTCCTGCTCTTCGCACGAGCCTTTTAAGGTTATTTGGGAGCAGGGCACTGGCAGGCTTCTGGCAGTGTTGCAACCCTGAAAAGGGCTTGTAATATCAGAGGTCTCTGTTCCGGTCTGTAACGGCACAAATAACACTTGAAGTAAAAGTTTGAAAGAGAGACAACTTTGGACAGTTTGGGCTGATGCTGGAAACCTGTCCCTGCCCCTTGCAGAACTGCTTCCTCTGTTTATCATTAGCTGCTTTTTTTTTTGACTCTCCCCACTTTTTTCCATTCAAAAGGCTAGTTCTTATGGGAACTGGCGCTCCTGAGAAGGGATCAGCCCAAGACCAAACCTGTAACAATGGCTGACACATCTGGAAGCATTGTTTGGAGGATTTTCTGTATTAAAGCAGAGCTATTAAATCTGGGTTTGCTACTTTGAGACAAGAAGCTTCTCAAACGTTATAGGTTTGTGGGCTTACAAAGTACTGCAGGTCTGAAACTGGAATATTTTTTCCAACTAAAACCTGTTCTGCAATATGATAAACTGAAAATAAAAGTAAGGAATCATTTTTCTTATCACTCCAAATTCACACTTGTGATTTTTACCTTTAGCTGCAATGACTAAACCTAAATACAAAGACCTTAGGCTTTAGGTAGTGGGGTGTTAATTCGTGTATGTCAAGCCGCCTCCTCATCTGTGTCCAGAATCACAAAAGTCAGATTTTATACCCAAGAGAGCAAGAAACCAGCAAGGAAAATTACTTGAACAGGGGAATTTCAGACTTGATGTATTTCATGTAGACAATGCGGGAGGTAGAGGGGGGAGGAGGGGGCACAAACCCACATGCAAAATCCTGGCCGGCCTTTTTGAATTTGATGGGTTTTTTCATTGACTGCTTTCTGAGGCGCGACAGATAATCCACTTTTTAAAAAAGTCTTGCTGGTTTGTGGGTATTTTTTTTTCCTCATCTCCTTCTCCCCCGTGCTCTGTTTCTGTGCCAGAAACAGCTATTAATGAGTGCTAAAACCTGCAGAGATCTCCGGGGTGTCAGGCCAGTATTATCCTAGCTTTGCCAGAAAGGGACCGCTAGTTTGAGCAACTCTGAACGTGCCCCAGTTCCTTGTCTGTAATTCCTCTGAAGAGTGGTGTTATAGAACTGGATGGGCAGTAACTACTTTCACTCCTTTGTGTGGAGTTTGACTCTTGGAGCCTGCCTTATTTCAGGTAGGAAAATGACAGCGCCTAGTTTTATACAGTGCTCCCCTTTACAGCAAGGCTGGTGTTATTGTCCCTGTGCGTGGAGAAACTGAGGCAGGGAGAGATGAAGCAGCTTTGGCACGCCAGGGGACCTCGGGCAGAGGCAGCTGGGGACTGCCCTCAACTCTGACTTCGACTCCTCTGCTCTTCGCTTAGCCTTGCTGCTTCCCTGCTAGGGTGGCTGGAAGCAAATCTTTCAGGGAAAAGAACTTCAAGAGGCACAGATGGGAATAAGATTGTTGTGGGTTAGCAATATGCAGGAGGGGGTGTGGGAAGAAACTTGACAGATGCTGTAAGAAAGACCATATGAACCCAAACTTCCTTTCTGGTTGGGATGGGTTGTTTAGGATGCTGTTGATTATAGGATCCACTGAGGCAAGTGGTGAAGCTGAGACTTGGGAGGATATTTAGGTCACTCTTGCCCTATATCTTCAGAATAACACAAACCTTTCATTTGCTGAAGCAAATGCTTGAAATGGCAGCAAACCCCCCAAGCAAGCCAGAAGCGAATATAACCTCCCAGTAATTATATGGGGGCTGAAGTGTTTTTTTCTGATAGCTGTTTTGTTAAAGTTGTGTTTGTAAGTGACAGACAAGATCACAGAAATAGAGAATACCACCAGGCAAAGGCAGAAAGCCCTAATAACTGAACATACGTTGGGACTGTGATGCTGGGAGCTGGAAGAGTTCCTGAGCTAACTGTGGCAGGGAGGAACTTGAAGCTGTGAGAGAAGTCGTTCTTGTTTGCTTCCTGCTGTGTTCAGCAAAGCAGGACTTTGCCTGTTCTTTCTGAACAAAACCAAATGAAAGTAGGGTCTGAGAAGCTGTCTTCGGCCATGCATGGTCTCCTTAATTCAGATCTGAAATATTTGACATTCTAAAATATATGCGAACCCTTTCTTCCTCCCTTGTCTCCAGTATTTGTGAACGGGTGACCCCTCGGCTGTCTCACGCCAACTCGGCAGTGGTGCTGTCAGCAGTGAAGGTCTTGATGAAGTTCCTGGAACTTCTTCCCAAGGACTCTGACTATTACAACATGCTGCTGAAGAAACTTGCTCCTCCACTGGTGACCCTGCTGTCTGGGGAGCCCGAAGTTCAGTATGTTGCCCTGAGGAACATCAACTTGATTGTGCAGAAAAGGTGAAGCCTCACGGGGGTGTAATTCCTGGGTTGTTGAAGGGCATCGAATACTTCCACATGCACGGCACTGCGTTTAATCCAGAGTCAGATCCCTTGAGGGACAAATTAAGCAGTCTCATGACTCTGGTAGCGTGAATTAATTTTCTTTACAGCACTCTTGTGATGCCAGTATCATACAGTATTTCTTTACCTGCCTCTCTTCATCACCTTCTTAAGAGCATGAAGAGCTGCCCCTCATTAGAGTGTAAATCATATTGCGAATAGGAAGGAGGGTGTAACTCTGCAGTTCAGAGTGACCTGTAGAAATTCAATGTGCCCGTGCTATTCTCATCAGCACAGCAGAACCAGACTGGTGACATATTGATGTATAGTGGGTTGGGTTTTTTTCACCAGTTTACTCCCACAAGCGTGCTTAAATACTTGCTGGAAAGGTGGAATAGGTTGGATAGCACTTTGGTGATTGTATTCGGGGCAGAGTTACTGTGCACTGGCATCTTGCAAGTGTAAGAAAAAGATGAGCTTGTAGGTGGATTTTGCATTGAGGTAAGGATGTTATTCTTTCACGGAAAACGCCGTCATCCTCGACTGACTGCAGCGGTTGGCTCAGCAGTTCAAATGGAGGAAGCAGAGATGTAGGCATAGTCAGGGAGATTTGAATTCTGCATTTTCTATCTAAACAATTTTTTCCTCCAGCCTTCTAAATCTCTTCAAATTGTTCTCATATGTTTGTTTGCATGTCCTGGACACAAAGTGACACCATTGTGTTTCTCAGTGAACGTTTGGGTAGATATCTAAGCAAAAGATACCTTTGGTTAGGATAGAGCCCATTGTTTTCATCTGTCTTGAGTGAAAAAACGTTATGTTCCCTCCAGGCCTGAAATCCTGAAGCAGGAAATCAAGGTGTTCTTTGTGAAGTACAACGATCCCATCTACGTCAAACTGGAGAAACTGGACATCATGATCCGCCTCGCTTCTCAAGCAAACATTGCCCAGGTCAGCTGCGGAACTTCTGATGTGTTCTGCTTTTGTTCTGGGGGTGGAAAACCCTCTCGTGGTCCTCGCGTGAGGATTTATGGAGCTACTGCTGGCATTGTCCTGGCTTTTAGGCATCACTGTCCTTGGTATAGTTGCTCTTTGCAGCTACTTAATGGGAGATGTTGGAGTTCCTTCCAGAATTTAAACGTTAATAACATGGTATGTCTTGCATCGTGACCGTTTGGTAGAACTTGTTTTACAGATTACAATTCCAGGGGGAGAGCTGATGTCTCCTGCCAAATGAGTCACTGCTAGTGCCGAGGTTGAAATGAGAGGCTCCTTTCGAGTGAGAGGTGTGCCTGTAATGGAGGCATTCAGAAAGGCCAAAGATTACTGAAGTGTGAATTTCAAGTGTATTAGTTAAATTGTTAAACCCTTGCACAGACACTCTTCAGAGCTAAAATAACATTTATTTTGCTTAACTTGCTTCCAGAGTGGAAACTGTAAAGCTAAAGCTAAATTGCTTTGAGACCGCTTTACAGTGTAGTTTCTCCGTGGATTTGATGTCATTTTAATCCAGATTCCTTTCTTAAAGGAGATGTTCTTGAGTGCCATCCTGGCCACAAGACCTAACACTAATGCAGAGTGATTAATGCCTCTGGTTAGTGCTATTATAGTCCTATCCTAATTGTCACAAACCAATTTCATTTAATGTGACATTTTTCAGCAGCTCTCTTCAGCGCTCTCCTCTGATGTTTTTATGGAACAGAGCAAAGTAATTCATGCCCCTTTTGTACTGGGGACATGGAAAACATTTTAAAAATCGGTTTCCATGAGAATGCATTCAGAATTTTCTGTTTGCTCTTGGTAGGCTCCATACCAATTTTAATGCATGATGTTTAGATGGTGCAGGTTGTTTGGATGAAAGGTAGTGGTGTCTGGAGGGCAAAGTCTGGGACTGGGATCTGCAGGCTAATATACTGAATGAATCTCTTCCTGATTCTAGAGAGGCGTTCCTAAAAACAACCCAAGCTTCATCAGAAATAATGCCTGAAATGAGACCCGAGGAGGGCAGGCTTCTACCCACATCCTCCTGGTGCGGCTTGTCGAGACTCTTCGTCTCCGAGCCCGTTCTAGACCAAAGCAGCAGACTAGTTGAATCTGAGGCACTCGGACTTGAGCAGTATTTGAAGAGCATAAGCTGCTAAACCAGGGTGCCCTAAGCAGTATGCAGCATAGATCATCCAAGGAAATAATAAAACTTCAAAACACAGATGTCCTGTCTATTCCTTGCAGATTTATTTGTCTGCAGTCTGGCCCTTCAAGGCCTCTTTAGCTTATTGTTCTGAGCAATTGGCATCGACTAGAGCTTTTTCAAACAACTGTCTTGCTTTATGCTGTTCACCTCTCCCTTGCAATCTATTTGTGACATCACGATGAAATCCCCGATGTCATGTTTGACATAAGAAAATGAAACAAATGAGATGAGATTTTGAGGGAATATAAATGGCATGGGTTCTTTTTTTTTTTAAATCTTTTTTTTTCTAAGCTAAGTGGTCTGTTTAAGACAAAGTAGCTTTTTAGTTAGTGGTCTGCAACATCCCAGCAGGTCCTGGTTTGAGCCCTTGTTCACTTTCCATTAGCAAAAAAACAGAGACAAAACAGAAAATCTTATTCTTGAGAGGGGAAATATCTTCACGCTGTTACTAATCTCTGTATAGGTGTTCCAGGGTGTCCCCAGATCTCCTCTGCATCCTCCTTTGGGATCCAGTAGGGATCCAGAGGTTCATCTCAGCACAGAAAAGGAGAGATCAAAAATGGTTGCTGCTGAGGGCTTTGCACACAGTGAAAGTAGAACAATAAGTACAATCAACAGTACATAAAATCTGTGTGCATGGGTGTGACCCCTATTTCACTGTATTTTCATTTGTAAGAAGGAACAGTGACATTTGAGTTTGGTAGGGATGATTTTGTCCCTACCTGTTGTTCAGGGGAATTTGAAAATAGTCTACGCTGAGCCATCTTTTGGCTTCGGCCAGCCTAAACCAAGCCAGTGGGTTTCAGAGATAGAGACTGATGGCAGAGTTTGACCGTGTCAGCTTTGAGTGTGTGGGGCTGGCTGTGGAAGAATAAATCGTGCTCGTGCTCTGGTATTCAAGTAGCGTCGCTTGCCGGAGCGGGATGTTCTCTCTGCGTGACCCCGGGGACTCAGGCTGGTGCGCTTTCTCTGCAGGTCCTGGCAGAGCTCAAGGAGTACGCTACTGAGGTGGATGTTGACTTCGTGCGCAAGGCTGTCCGAGCCATCGGGCGCTGTGCCATCAAGGTTGAGGCAAGTGTCTGAAACAAGGTTTTCTGTGGCTCTCTGCCCTCAAGAAGAGGGATGGGCTTCACCATCTCGTTCCCACATCACACAAATTCTCTTTGCTCCTGTGTTGGCAATCAAGGGACCTGGCTACGTCATGCTCATGGGCAAAGCCCCAGCTGAACAGGAGGGCTTGTGAGCTCCAGTTGAGTACATCACAGGAGGGTGGTGTGCTCCTCTCAGACCTCAGCTTGCAGGCAGAGCGAGTCAGCTCCATCCGTGGTGGAATATTTCACTGCACTGGCTTCGAGGGAACAATGACAACTTACACACGAAACAATGACAACTCCTTTAATAGCTGTGTCCCAACCTTTTGAAGGGGGAAGGAGAAGAGATTGTGCAGAGGAGCTCAGCATTATGAAATATTTTGTGTCCCTCTTGTTTCAGCTGAATAGAACATTAGAATTACATAGAATTAGCATAGAATTACAGAGATCTGGGGCACTTATGTGCAATTTGCACAAACACAGAGTGACCCTATCTGCGTGTCTAGTGCTAGAGGTCCATAGAGCTTGTAGCTTCGTTTGGTATGTGCTTTCTTCAGCCTAGATGCTTATGCAAATAAGCTCCCAAGAACCTCTGCAGTTATCCAAAACAGTAGTCTGAAAGGTCCTCTGCCAGTTGAACACCCACCAAAATGCTCGTAATATAATTTTTTTTTTTTTGTTAGTGTTAATTTCCCTGTAGATGAATCTAGTATGCTTGACAGGAGCTCAGAAAGCCTGTGAAGAGAGGAAAGACTTATGCTGGGGTGTTGGTACTTTTGAGTAAACTTATAACTGAGTGCAAAATGTCACCTAAGTGGTCTAATTTCAGCTGCGCTCATTTAGCTTTTGCTAAAGTGTGTTCCCCTGAGCATTGCCTGACAGCAGATTTAAATAAAAACCTAATCATGCCTGGCTGAGTATTGTGTCAGGGCACAGGTTTCCCTTGTTGCAGCTAAACTACTGTAAGTCCATGGAAAGAGAGCACAAACTTCTGTCTTTTTGAGAGAATCGCCTGCCCATGCAGCCTTCTCTTCCTTCCTTCAGCTCCTAAAGGCTTATCGCTGCCGCGGGCTTTCTTTTAAGCAGGGCCCAGTAGAGCGGGTGATCACTGTCTCTGTGTGATGTCTGCAGCTCAAAATACTGTCGTGCTCCTTCCACGTTGGTGCCAGCAGGAGACTCTCCGGCTGGAGCCACAGCAGTGACAGTACAAAACGCTCCTGAGAATAGAATAGAGCTAGTGAGAAGTAAAAAGAAGCTGGTGGCAGCCCTTTTTGTAGCGGTGCTTGTGCTGGGGAGCAGGAGCTTGCTTCAGTTCTCAGTGGGGACTTTCTCACTGGTGACTTGGCCATGTGTCTGTCCTAGTTTCCCAGGAAAGGTGGTGTATTCTTGCAGTATCAGATTGTTTTTAGAAGTTTTTATCCTTTCTTGCCCTCATCCCTTACATTCTTTCATACCATCCCTGATACCATGACAGTCATATTCAATATGCAAAGGACTAATAATAACAATGTCCCAGCAAATTTGCAGCGACCCTCTAACTGTGTGATTGTGTGTCTCTCAGTAAGTAGTGTTAACCTTGACTTTGAGCAACCCTCCTTTGAAGACACTGCTGCTAAAGACAAGGTCTGTTTACTTCTCTGATAGGAGCCAGATTTAAAGAGGGCAAATATAGAACAACTCATTACAGTGTCCTCAGCTCTAGGTTAATCCCTGTCCCCAGTGCATCTGTGCTTACTAGAGGCTGTTTGCACTGTGTGTTGACTAATGGAAGAGTGTTCTAACAGCCGTCAGTGTCCAAGTTCCCAAGGCTTAGAAATCTTCTTTTTGACATAGGGCACAGCCAGCAGGAGCTGTTGATGAATGAGTATTCACGGGGAACCTCAGCTCTGCCTTCAAGGATCCTACTTCTGTCTAATTGCCTCTCTTAGAAGAGTAAGACAGTAAATAAATTTGTCTGCTGTGACATGTGCTGTAGAGGAAGTGTAGCATTGCCTTTGCTGCGCAGCAGTGCATAGTGCTAACAGCAGAGGTGTGCCTGTTTTGGAAATGTGAGCAGTACCCGTCCCGAATTGCAGGGCTGATGGCTTTTGCCCAGTCGTATGCGTGTGGGGGATGTCCGAACATTGTTTTGCGTGGATAGACCAGCCGAGCTCAGAGTTAGTTTGCTGTAGAGATACCCAAGCTGTGCGGTGTAGCTAGACTCGATAGGGTGAGGCGAGTGGGTTGTGCGTTGCTTCGCTTCAGTGGCAGCACTAGACGAAGAAGTCATCTGATGCTTTTGATTGTAAGGAAATAAAGTACCACTCCTATGGGAAAAGGAAATGAAGTGGATGCAGTAAGAATAGTGATTGCTCTGGAGCAAAGGAGAAGCAAAGAGAACCATATTAGGGGGGGATCTGTCTCAGTTCCAGGAGATTCTGCTGGCAGCCCAGTTCTTAGCAGTCACTGAGGCTTATGGCTGTGAACATGGTGTGTACTTCTTCAGTCATCCTGCGGGCTTTCATTTCCTTTCTACAGAAAAACAAAGCAAGTTTGACGTTGGTTGTTTGTCCTTCCTCACTCCAGCTTGAGAGCTGTTCTGGTTGGGTCACTCTTTCATCAGTTTGCAAAGCCCTGCAGTCCCCAGGGATGTCCACCTTCAAACAGCAATGTGTTTACAAGGGATGGGGTGAGCTGAGATGTATTTTGTTACAGGGAAATTTTGTTAGAGGGACTGCTGTACTGCGCACGTGCCCACACAACTGCTCGCTTTCCAAGGGACTCTTGGGCTAAAAATCAATACTGTGTATTTCAAAGTGGATGTTGGTGCTTTTCCTGGAAAAATCACGCTTTGAAGTGTCTAAAGAAAAATAAGCCTTAATTTGCTTTTTCCTTGAATTCTGCAGCTCTTAAAGCTTTGCTAATTGTAGGCTCTGATAAGGCTGGACTGCTTGTTGCAAAGAGTGACTGATGCTGTAGGTTCCGTAGAGTAGAGTTGGCTTGGGACAGATTTACCCCAAGTGCCCCTTAAGGTCACTTGTTAAAACATTGAGTGAAAGGTGTTGAGAAACTGGTAAGAGATGAAATTGCAAGCTCTCAAGCATCTAGCATGCCAGGACTTTGAGTGGGGTTCCCAGTGTGAGCAGTGTCAGTCTGCGTTGAGCCGGGGCTGTGGTCAGTCTCCGTGAAACACGAGAGTCTTCCAGGTCACAGGCCTCAAGTCACTTCTTGAGCGGGAGAAGAGATCAGAGCAGGACATTGTCAGATTGCCATTTCCCTGCCTCTGTCGTGGCATAGTACCTGTAAAGCCGTGCTAAGGGATGAGAGATATCATAAAAAAATATATAGTATCAATCATATAATTTTATATGATACCTCTCCTTACTCTGATACTGATTGTACTGGATTTTTTTTCTGTTTGGTGTGAATTTCAGGGGATAGTCTTATGGCCTTGGATGCCCGTTTGCAAGGACAGAGCAAATGCTGGTTAATAGTGTCCCCTCTCTTGGCTGATCCACGTGCCTGCGTTGCCACTGCGGGCTGGGTTTGTAAGAGACCGCAGCCAGAGTCACGAGGGCAAGAAATCACCAAGAGGTTTTAATCTCTGCTTGTCCCAAATTCAGCTCTACAAGTCTTGAGCTTTGTCCTTGACATTTTTGCCCATTCTCAAAAAACTGATTCCTGTGACTTAAATGCCACTTTGTTGTTCCTCCTCCTCCTGCCTAGCCTTCAAGTGCTCTGAAAGCGAAGGGGACTGTTAGCTCACTTGAATTGAAAAATCCACCTACGTTGCTGTTGTTTGTGCCCTACAATGTTTGTCCGGATCCTGAACGCTTTATGAGCGTTCTGATGGGGCTTGCCTAGGCAGTGTCATGAGCAGTCTGCTCCTCACATTAATCACCAGCTGTGTAATGAGGCTTCATATGTGCTCTGCTAATGGCCAAATTGCTGTCCTTATTTGAGACTCTCCGGTGCTGGAGTTGGTCGCTCCTGTGATGTCCTGTCTCACAGTGCTATTTGGGAATAGATTTCCTGGAACCGTTTGCCTCTAACTCCAGTTCTTGTTCCTGGAGTGTGCCAGCATCCAGTCTTTGTTATCTTACAGTGCCTGTGGCTGGGAGTTTTGAAGTAATTAATGTGAAAGCTGAATTTCTATTTATAGCTGTATCTTCTTAAGTTGCTAGTGACCTCACCCCAAAACCACTGAGCCTGTTGCTGGTGTGAGCTGCTTTTTGCCGCTGTTCTTGCAGCGTGATTGACAGCGTGGTTTTCTCCTGCCTTCTAGCTTCCCCAGGCACCTTTCTGCAGTCCCTGTCAAACTCGCCCAGCCCTGATGGCTACAGCTTGGAGAAGTCTGAGAGCTCCTTCGGTGGCCTGTTTCAACTGCTAGCCAGCAAGAGGGTGATAGAAGTAGTAATGCAGGCAGTGTTCTTGATGTCTCTGATGTGGTGACCCAGCTCTCTACTGGCAGGGTTCCTTTTTGCAGGAGCTGGAGTCAGCTGGCGTCTCCACTGTAATCCATTTGTTGGCCTGTAGGTTTTTTCTGGACACACACACTGAGTCGGTAGCTGTCATCCTTTTATTTTCCCCTTCTGGGCCTTTTCTCAAATGCGTGCCTCCTTCCTCAGCATGTGCCGTGGGCTGGGAAGGAGTGTTTGTTGACCTTGTTTTAATTGTATTGTTCTGTTCTTCTCTCCAGCAATCTGCGGAGCGCTGTGTAAGCACGCTGCTAGACCTCATCCAGACCAAGGTCAACTATGTGGTCCAGGAGGCCATTGTTGTCATCAGGGACATCTTCCGCAAGTACCCCAACAAGTAGGTGAAAGTAATACAAGGCTTTTGCTCCCCCTTGTCTCCTGACATCAGAAGAGAGTGACACAAAACTCACTCAGCAAAGCTTACTAGGGCTCTGAAGCAAAGGTGGCCCTTTTTCTGCAAAGCAGCGTCCATTTGGATTCTAGCTCTGAGTATGGTAGGATTCAGATGTTGGGTCCAGATGAGTTATAAGCCTGACACTTTGAATTGAAAGCTCTTTCTTCCCCACTGTTCCATACTGATGCTGAGTACAAGCCTTAATCAGAAGGTAATAAAGCTCTTACGGAGAACGGCAGAAGGAAAATTGGACCAAGTTTACCGCATCAGGTTCCTGGTTTTGCAAGTCTCCTCTAGAGGGCTAATATACGAAATTCGTAGCTCTCATGGTCAAGATCCAAGTCAGATTGTGCTGAACAAAACGCTGCTGGCTTTCTCCATCGAGCATTCCCTCTGGCTTGGGCAGTACTCAGCAGCTTTTAAGCTGTTTTCTGTTACAAGGTTTTGTCTCTTCAGCTACAGAGCAGCAGCAGTATCTTTCAGCAGAGACTTCATGATCACCTAGAAAGTAAAATGGGACATCTGCAAGCCTCTCTGGCAATTTCTGCTGTCAGTTACAAGATAGATTGCTGCCTTATGACAGGGATACCCACGCACGGGAATAGGGGAAGCTAAATAATTAGTGTAGGGTATTGTCTGTTTTACAGCAAAGCCTTTGGGGAAGAGTAATACCCAGTTTAGAGTTACCAGTCTGAAGCTGCCAGCGAGGCTGCAGGATGTGATACGGACTCATGGTTTGAACTGTTGGATCAAATTTTCCCTTCAGCAAAACATGGAGGGAGGTAGCTTTGTCTTGAATTCCGCATCTGGGTGGTCTTGCTGATTAACGCAACTGCAAAGCTCTTGAGGGACCCGGTGAGATGTTAGTGCTCAGCTTGGAAAAACAAAAATCCTAGGAGTATCTTCTGTAGTTGAGTGAAAATGCTGCTTGTTGTGTAGAAATACGAGATATTGGAATTCAGTACAGGATTCTCTGCAGAATGATGTGAGCAGAGATGGAGTAACACAAGTTGAATTCACCCCAGTAATCCACCTGTACTCTGACAAATCAGGTATGAAAGCATCATTGCCACTCTGTGCGAGAACCTAGATTCCCTGGATGAACCAGATGCCAGAGCTGCCATGATCTGGATAGTGGGCGAATACGCAGAGAGAATTGACAATGCGGATGAGCTGCTGGAGAGCTTTTTGGAGGGCTTCCACGATGAAAGCACTCAGGTAAAATTGTGGTATACATCTTATCCTGTAAGGTTTCATGCAGTGTATGTAGGGGATGGGTGGTAAATATTATTGCAGTGGCCAGAAAATGAAAACTTCAATATTTAGCTAAAATAAAACGCTTGGGGGGTCTGTAGACTTGTTCTGTTGTCTGTACCTCTCAAACTTCTCTTCTTGGAAGGGTAAGACAGAGCAGGAGGAGTATCTAGATGTTACATGCTTCTTGGGGAATAGCCCTACTAGGGGCTAGAACATACAGAAGAGTAGTGATGAGGTGCATGAAGGTATGACATAAATGTCAGTGTGCTGGTCAGGGACTTGTCTGTGAAATTGTTTTGCAGCAGGCAAGAGTCTGAGTCCTGTTGTATTGGGTTTCCCTGGCAAAGAATAGTGTAACGCTGTTAGAAAGCATCGGGGTTGAGTTTCTTATCAGTAAAGGGTGTTCAGACTTGGGAGACGTTCTAAAGCACGGGTGAGTTTTCTAATCTCTGCTGTGTCTCTTTCTCTTAGGTGCAGCTCACCCTACTGACTGCTATAGTGAAGCTGTTCCTAAAAAAGCCCTCAGAGACGCAGGAGCTGGTTCAGCAGGTCCTCAGCCTGGCCACGCAGGTAAGCCAAGGTACCCGGTGAACCAGAGCACTCCAGACCTTGTGCTGGCCTACCAAGCGGTGTCTCCCATCTGCCAGGCCAGCCAACTGTGCAGTAGGTAGGATTCAAGCACGTTCCTCCCAAAGATGAGGCATTTGACTCCATTTAAGAGCTGCTCTGTCCCTGTTACCATGCCGTTTGGTATCTGCTTTCTCCTCCTTAGCTGTTGCTTTGTCCTAATTCCTTCCTTGTTCTCCCACCAAATGAAATGTTAGGGACAGGGTGAAGTTACAAAGAAACCTAAATGCTTTCTCCTTGAAGGTGGCTTGCAGTTAAAACATCTGGAGCTATGACAAAGGGAAAGGGCCTGGCAAAGACTTTGTTCTGTGAACAGCAAAGCTTAAGCAGTGCTATCAAAAAGAAAGAACTGAGGTTTGGGGTTTTTTCCCTTTGTGCTTGGATGCTGTCAGCTAATGTCACAGCTTTCCTGGAGGCTGTAACAGTGGGTTAAGATCCCGGATTCATTATGCATGAGATGCTGAGTTACGAGCCCGGATCACTGCAGACGGGGCTGGGCCTGAGCTGGCAGACAGAAGCGCTGTAGTTCTGAAGGGCAGAAGTGGAGATGTCCTGGTGGCAGGAGTGGGTGAGACCTCAGCTGATCCTCCTACACTCCCTGGCTGGAATGACTAGGTCATCTGTGTGGTGGCGTAGTCCAAAAAGTGCAGCTCTTTTCCAGACCTGCTGTGCCAAGTGATGACAATAGTCCCCCAGCTGTTCTGAACAGGCTGCAGTTTGTTTCTGAGCAGAAAACCTGGAGTCAATCATCAGCTGGCCTTTTTGGTTCTCTTTGCTGCAGGAAGTTATGGCTGTGTACTTAGTTCTTCAAACTTTTACTCATCCCTTTGTGGGTGTTACATTGGTCAGTGGCAAGAATCTGTGGCTTGCTTTTCTTGCTTCAAAACCTGCAGTTAGGCAAGTGCTCAGCTCTTCTTTAGAGGGGGGTGGGCCAAGGACAAGCTGTGTCATTTGTTTAAGCCACCAGAAGAAAGGTACTAAGTGTTAAAACCCACTGTGCTGAGTCACAAAACACTTAATGGCACCCTAGGAATATAATAGGTGTCTGTTTTTCCTCTGTTTGTCACAAATGTTGGTTCAGACTGGCTTCTTGTATTTTATATGAATAATAAGTCAATGTAGGATAACTGGCTGTAAAACACTAAAAAGCCTTCTACTTCAAGGTCTGATTTCTAGGTAGAGATACTGTTTCTCACTTGAGTGGGAGAGTAATTACACGTGTGTTTTTCTTTGCCCAGCTCAGATGGTGGTGCACTTTGGGTGTCTCTTAGGGTATGTCTGCACAGCAAACTGCAGGTGTGATTGTAGCAGGAGCCAGCTTAATCCAGCCAACACTGGTAAAAATAGTAATGGAGCAGCTGGGGGTGGGAGGGACACAGATGTGTAGCAGTGATCAAGGTCCCTGGCAAGCCCGTAATCTAATGGGTGACACAGAGCCTCTGCATCTCCATTGCTGTTGTCTCTCTGGCACGGTGGGTATCTGAGCTAGCATGGGTTCATTGGTATGCACTGCAGGTGCGCTGCAGACCCTGGAGAAGGGAGAACTGGTGGAAACGTGGAAAGGGAAGATCTGAGCCTCTTGTTCCAATAGATTTGCTAAAGTTTCAAGTCTGTTTATTTGACTGTGGGAAGAAACAGTCAGTCTCGAATCTGTATGTGCCTGCCAGTAGGAGCATGTGGTCTTTTGTGTCTGCCCTTGCAGAAGCCCTGCCTGATCTCGAGCAGTGCCGCAGGCAGGATGCAGAGATTCTTGTAGGAATTGCTAAGGGCGAAGGGTGTAAAGAGTCTGCAACTCCACCATTAAACTGAAAAACAGCACTGCAGAGAAATCTGTCAGTTGACCCAGACATTGTATCTAGGTCCTTACCAGAAAAATGAGCTTAGCATGCTCAGGCTCATCGCAAATAGAGGGTTTGCTGCGTGCCTGAGAATGTCTTGAGGCAGAGGGCAGAGAGGCAGGTTACAGCAGGTCAGCAGCAGTGTGAATGAGATCACAGAAGAGGAAAAGAAATGCTAAGGAGGAAGGCCAATGAGGTATATGATATGTTGCCAGAATTTTACGGGGAGGGAAAAAAATCTCAGAAACATTTACCTTGCTATTCTGCTATTTACCTTGCTATTCTGTTTCCAGGATCAGTTCCAACCTGTTGGGCTATAACATGAAGGCACACCACCTCCCTATCCCTAGAACATTAGCTACAAACTATCAGCAAACTCACTTTGCTGCTCTGGGCGGAACTGATGGAAAAAGAGAGAAATAATTAGCGCTTCATGCAGAGGCAGAAGGGTCTGCAGTAAAACAAGGGTATTACTGACAGCTGGAGAACTGATGAAGTATCCTAACTGCAATCATTAGCATCTTTCCATACTTCATTAGATAACTAAATGCGGGATAAATAAGATCTCTTTAGGTATGAATAATACAGCTTATTAAGATCTATCCCGGAGCTCTGCAGGGTCTTTTTGTCCTGTAGTGCCCTTGGGTACCTCATATATTTCCAGGAATTTTGGATCATTCTGTTTCAATATGCAGTATTGCATGTCTGCTCTTAGTATGTGACACTTATGTTGACTCCCCTGCCTGTCTGCGTCCCCTTGAAGTTCTCCTGACACTTACTGTTAGATGAAGCGGCAGGAGAGTTTGTAAAGCAGTTGATAGCTCTGTGGGATGGAGCAGTTGTGGGATGTAAATCCTGAGCTTTTTGCTCCCTGACCAGCTGGGCACTAATACTTGGGTTCTCATTTTTAATTTTGGGATGTTCATCACAACAAGCAGCTCATAACGTCATTCTGAAATTGGTGACTGTTGCTACTAGATAGTCGGGGCTTCTTAATCCAGCAGAATCACTGCTAGAGAAATGAAGTGATTACAGGTGTTAGTTCCCTTCAAGCCTGTGATTGATGTGCTGCTTTGTCTCAGGATTCTGACAACCCAGACCTGCGGGATCGTGGCTACATCTACTGGCGCCTTCTTTCCACGGATCCAGTGACTGCCAAAGAAGTGGTCCTCTCGGAAAAGCCACTTATTTCTGAAGAGACCGATCTGATTGAACCGACTCTGCTGGATGAGTTGATCTGCCATATTGGATCCCTGGCTTCTGTGTACCACAAACCACCCAACGCTTTTGTGGAGGGGAGCCATGGGATCCACCGCAAACACTTGCCAATTCACCATGGAAGGTAAGCTGAGGCAACTGTGGCGATAATGGGCAGTCCAAAAGATGTCAGGATCTGTTATAAGGTTTTTTTATTGATTCCGTAGGGGCTCGCAGTTCATTCAAGGAGCCATTTCATTGTAGGATTTAATCCTGGGTATGTAGTTCCTGGGTCAGAAGAAAGAGGAAGTATCAAAGTTCTCATGTGAGGAGAAGCTGTAATTGTTTTTGGAAAGACACTGGCTGTAAGCCCTCTTAACGTGAGAGTTTGAATAAAAAAGTAGAAGCTTTGGCTTATTAGCACAAGGGCGTGCTTCCAGGATGACTGTGATAAAAACAAGCATCTTACAGAAGGATGCACTTCTTTGATTTTGCAAGAGCTTTTGCTTTAGCAAGAGCACAGCTTTACAAGCCTCATTTGTGTAGAATAATAGCAGTTTCCTGAACAGAGAGGTACAAGGATCCTTTGCTGTTGGAACAGGACATGGGGAAGGACTGGTAAAACTGCCTTTCTCACTTGCAAGGGGGGTGTAAAACCCATCTAAGCCCCATCACTGAAAACTGTTTGGGCTTAAAAGTTGGCTAGACTGATATGGTTCTGTTTGACCTTTGGGGTAGAGGGGGGGCGAAACGCTTTGGCTTATTGTCTGGGGCTTTAATGCTTCCCTGTGATGACAGCCCTGGAAGGGGTCCGACCTGCAGGAGCAGGCAGTACAGCAGTCCTGAGCTGCGGCCGTGTTGCCGTTGAGCCCGTTCCCGTGGTTCCTCAGTCAGGCAAGGGGTGCTATTTGCACTAATGGTATTAATTACAAATGCAAGTGTGCTTTACAGCAGGAGGCAGAATATCCAGGCTTACCTCTTAATAATAGTCCCCAAGTGACATTTGGAGTGCTATTTTTTTGCTGTTGCACTGATAAATCAGCATGCAGTGCTGCTCCTTTTCTATTTTCTGACACCACTTCTCTGCTATTCTTAGCAACTAAAGCTATTTCTGTAATGACTAGCTTTGGGAAGCCACGTTGTTTTTCTCCCTGCCTTTGAAATGAAGTCTGGCTGCATTGACCCAGGACCAGCGGGCACAAGTCTACCAGTCAGAGAAGAGAAGCGGTGGCCGCTTTCTGCAGCTACCTCTTCTAGTCAGAAATTTGCCTCAATAGCAAAGGGAGCTGGGGTGGGGGTAGCCTTGGTCTCCGGTGTTTTAGGAGACCCCTCTCACTGTTGTTTTAGGTCACTACAGAAGCTAACATTTTAGGGTGGGTTAGTCAGCTTAAGGAATTCAGCTTTTGCATGGAGTGGTCTATTTTTGCTGTCGTCTTGCATATACTGCGTACGTGGCTTGACTGTGGTAGCTAATGCTCAGACAGTCTGCTGTCCTCAAATCTCTTCTGACTATAGCAGTATCGTACCTTGCCCTGGTGGTGTTTACTACTAAATTATCCGTTATTTCAACAAAAAGCCTTCAGGCCTCAGCCAGCAGTGGCAAGCTGAGAAAGCCGGAGCTGGGAAAAGGTCTGAAGGGTGCTCAGCAGAGCATGCTGCATACTGATGCAGTGCTCTACCCCACTTGGTAAATTAGAAAAAAAAAAAAAAGTGGGGTTACTTAATGGCATACCAGGACTCTTCGACTCTCCTGTGAGAGCTCACCTCATAAAGGCGCCCCGTTATTGTGGTTTTCTGCTTTACTGTTAGCAAAAGGAGTGTAAAACCTTACAAGCTGATGCCAAGGCCTCCTTGTGCCACATCCCAGCATACCAAATTGCCACCTTCAGCCATGAGAATTGTAGTGAGCAACTCTGCAGGAGTGTGGTTGTGGGGAGCCTGAATTTGTGCATCCAGTAGGATTCACTGATGACGAAGAAATTGGTTTGCCGATGAAAAATTACATGAAGATCTGTCAGTTTAAGACAAGTTAAGGGTGTCCAGTGAAAGGTAACCTCCTCCCCTAGGTATTTGGAGCCGTCTTCATCACTTCTGCACTCTGGTGATGACCATTCTGCTGACTGACCCACCTGCTAGAGCGTGAGACAGAGGTGGAAGTGTGGAGATGTCTGCAATGGACGTGGCTTAAGCAAGTCAAGATAGCGTTGCCTTGAATAGATGGGCAGAAGTAGCTAGTTGAGTGGTGCTTTTCTGGATATAAACCTAGGAGGAGTTAGTTATGGTTGTCAGAATACACTACACTGCATTTTGATTGATTTCATTTTCATTCAAAGCAGCGTAGGACAGGTTCCTTTCAGCTCTCGGCTGATGGGGAGACCCATTGAACAGCTCACAGATGGTGTGATGTTCCTGTCTCTTCAGTGAGCCCAAGTGTCAGAGAGTTGCAGATGAATCCTAAAGGTGGGGGAGAAATCTCCTTATTGCTTGGCAGCGTTTCCTCGTGTGGTGGCTCCCACCACCCCTGCTCAGCTATGGTGCATCTGGGAAATTTGGGGCGATGTTTACAGGGCTCCTGGGCGAGGAGGAGACTCTGGCAGGAGCCCCATTCCCACACAGGTGGCTGCAGGAAAGTTTTGATGCTGGTTCAAGCTGTGCATCCCCTGTGACACCCAACATTGGAGAACTGCTGGAGGTTGAACTCGTAGGTGGGCCACATCTCCAATTCATGTGGGCAAACCCAGTTGCTCGCCACTGCTGAAGACTATAAGGGAGAAAGATTATAGCATGTCTTTTTGCCCTTTATAACCCACGTATTCTGTATTCATTTTCTTCTTTCAAAGAAAATGCAAAGTTGTTTGTACAAATCTCTTTCAAGAGGCCCATTCTCTACAGGAAATGGAAGGCTTGGTGTTTTGTTTTTCAAAACTGACTTAACTTTGATCTTTCCTAATTTCTGGTTGGGCTTTGGGGCAACTGCAGTTACACAAGACCTTGAAGGATTGCTTTATCTCCATCAGAAGAAGGATGAGTAAGTGTTGAAGAGGTGTAGTGTTAAAGGGATTATATGCTGGGAAGGAACCAAGTGTGTGCGCTACCGGCTTGTAATGTGCCTCTGCTCAGACATGCTGTTCTTCCCCCTTCGCGGGTTGGGGGTGGGAGCGGATCACGGTAACCACTTGCTCTTCAAAGATGTTGTAGTTAGCTCTTCAGCATACTCAGAACTCTCCCTGCTGAAGGCAGAAGCAGAAAGGACGACTAATATTAGTACTATTAGGGGTCTAAAGCTTTTAATGCTAAGAAGCTTTCAACTTTTTCTGTCGCTGCCTGGTAACTAATTCATTCTGCAGTCCTTATGCTCCATCTTTCCCTCTTGGCACTGAAGTTGGGAGCAGCTTTTGCTCTGCTGTTGAAGCTTTCCCCTCAGTCACTGAATAAGGATAAGGAAGAGAATCATGGCTATGCAGAATCGGGAGCTGCAATCCTTACAAAAGAGCCCCGGTGTTAAACGCCTCGTCAGGACACTAATTCTCATGGCATTTGTGTGCAATTACCTGTTGGCTGCATCTGCCGTAATATGAGCTGGAAGTAATTTTGTCAGTTACTGCTGGCAACAGGATACAAAATAGATTTTAAGTTATCTAAAATATTAGTGTCTCTAGATTTAAAGAATAAATACATTGTAATGAGATCTCCAGGAGCTACATTCAGTCTTAGTTTTTTTTCCCCCCTCTTCTTGTTGTAGAATTCAGTGGCACGTGGATATAAAAGAGAGCCAGACTGCACACGATGAGGAATTTGGAAGCCGTATAATGAGCATTTCTAGACTAGTAATTAGCATGCCTGCTAACTCAGAAAAGGAACTTTCTGATAGAAGGGAGGAATCAATTTTAGTTTGAGGTCTCTAATTAGAAAAGACTAGTGGAGCTTGGTGCTGGTCAGTAGAAGGTGAACTGTGGGGAATGGCTGAGTTTGCACTAGTTAGAGTGAGGGTTAGATCTCTGGGGAAATCTGAATTTTTTTTTTTCCCCATGTTTACATGTAGTTCACCAGGCCTGGTGGGCTGAAAATCATCTCTATAGGTTTCTTCTGACCTGGGAAATAATTATTTTCAGTGCTGTAGTCCATGTAGTACTCGTGGCTCACTGTTTTGGAGGCTCTGTGGTTCTCAAGATGGTCAGATTTCACACCTCAAAGAGTCCCTTTTCTAACTGAAAACCATGCAGGATGCATGGAAAGTCTTTGTGCTCAAAGCATGTGTTGAAGAACCACTTGCCATAACACAGTGCCTTGTACATGGCAGTGGTCAGATCAGCTGCTGAGATCAGCTTTTAACTGGCTCCTGCTCGTGAGCCACCTCTTGCTGTGTTTCCCCATGCTGGGAATCTAAAGCTGGAGACGGCAGGTGACTAATGTTTCTCTCTCCTGCTTCTTGTTCCTCCCACCCATAGCACTGACGCAGGCGATAGCCCCGTGGGCACAACGGCCACTACAAACCTGGAGCAGCCACAGGTCATTCCGTCGCAGGGAGACCTCCTGGGTGACCTTCTCAACCTGGACCTGGGACCCCCAGTGAATGTTCCCCAAGTGTCCTCCATGCAGATGGGTGCTGTGGACCTCCTGGGAGGAGGGCTGGACAGCTTGGTAAGCGGCATCCTCTTTAGCTTCAGCTGATGTGAAATAATTGGAGCTGTGCTTATCTCTGCAAAGCCTTGATCGTTTGTGCTTGTAGTGTTTGGATCACTGAGCTCCCAGTGCTGAGTCCTAAAACTCCAAGAGGATTTAACCAGTGCTATTGTACCAACTTTCAGCGGGTTTTTCCTGATATAAAACGAATGTTGCTGCATGCTCTAGAATCCCCGTGGTCAGTGGATATATTTGTTCCGTGCTTTTTCTGTCTGTAGAAGGAAACCAAAAAAGTTGCTTTAAGGATGTAAAGTGTCCCACTGCTTTGTAATCAATTCTGGCTCCCTTTCAAGAAGGCATTTGTTCCACCCAGTTCCCAACCTATTGAATTTCAGTGCAAAACTCTCAGGGCCGCAGGCTGTAGCCCCGTGTTACCCCATTTGTGTATTCTCCAGAGTGTGTCACGGTTTAATATGGGTGACGTTTTGATTGCCGTTAGGTCAAGAGGGAAGCCCTCTGCGTAGCCCTCCCCATGCCGCAGCAGCTCAGGAGGAGGTGTCCTGGTACCAACAGGGTCAGGCTCTGGAGTGTGAGTAATGACACCCGGTATCTGCTCTGGGCTGTGAGCTGGGCACAAGCGGCGATGAGAAAGTCATGTGGGAAGGAGACCACAGCAGTGGTGAGGAGCTTGGAGCTGTGGTCATGCGCTGGTGGCAGCCAGGCATGGAGAAGTGGTGAACGTAATCATCGGCATGGGAGATGTTCCCATGGGGTGGAGCACACAGATCCCTAACACCCTGGTGCCTCACCCGCAGGGCTAAGAAGCAGGCTAGGTATATTTGCACCATGTAACCTGGTAAGACTACCCCAGTGAACATAGTTGGGGTGGTTTTCAGACCTCCAGTGGATTTGTCTTGCTTTGGTTTGAGGTTTGGCTTGTGGTGAGCTGGGTCGGGTTTCTGTGTGCCTGGTTTTGGGAGCGCTTTCAGTTCTGAGTCAAGCTCTGAATAATAGAGGTGGGAGGCAGCTGGATGAACCCCAGTGCAACAAATCCTTATTTGTCAAAGATATTTTTTTTTAAGCTGTCATAATCTTATTAAAGCAGACAGTAAGCACGTATCCAGCTCCAGCACTGTGTGAGCTAATGAACTGGAAACAATCCGACCCTTAATGGCATCAGTGTTCACCGAGGTCAGATGTGCTTTCCTCTGTATGCCGCCTGAACAGCAGTTTGCTTATTTAGCAGGGAAACTGCTGTTACACCGGGGAGATAGGGGATTAGGGAAAGGGTTTAAACTGGAGTTGCTGGGAAAGCAGACAGTGAGCCCAGAGCAGTGATCTTTGCCCTGCATTGCAAGGCGCGTCACTAAGAAATTGGGATTTTAATTGTGTTAAGGCATTGCAGAAAATGGTGCTATCTGTGGCGGCTCCAAATGGTCGAGTTAAATCCCTCTGTCTCTTCTGTCTTCCAGGCTACTTACAGTAACCTTTAGTTTCTCATTAGTGTCAGAAACAATAAATGGACACAGAGGAGGACTAAAACTTGATTTTAGGAAAAGACTTGTCTCGCAGTTGGCATTAATGGGCTTAATTTAGTGACCCGCTTTGGCAGTAGAGCTGTTAGTTGATATGGTACTAGGCTTTTACTTAATATTTTTCTCGAGCCTTAAGTAAATTCATGGGGCTGTGGAGCGTGATCTGACAAAGTGATCGTGTCTGACGGGGAGTAGCTGTCCCTGGGGCTGCGTGGGCCAGCACTCTCAGCTGAGTTAGATGGGGAGAGCACTAAAACAAATAATCTGAATGGTGGTGGGTTGTTGTTGTTTTATTTTTTTTTTCCCCAGCATGGTTACTATTGAAGTGCTGTTGCATCAAACAGTCCTGTCTTCTCCTGATCCCTCACATGTATAAGTGAATCTATTCCTGGCAAATCTCTGTATTTCTCTGGCTTTTCCTTCCTAGTAAGCCTAATTAGTGTGTGAGTGAATGTGATCTGTGTCTTTGTTTATTGTTGTGGCATGTGTTTAACAACTATCAAGCTGACTTAACCCTAACCTGGTATTAGCTAAATTGCTAGGCAGTGTCTCTCGGCTAGCCAAGGGGATTGGCATTTGGATCTTAGGCTAATATTAAGCCACATTTGTGCAGTGCCAAAACCACAGTCTCGCACAGCAGGTACGCACATGCCTGACCTCTGTATGTGGTGAGGGGGCGAGATGTGTCCCAAAGGGCTCCTGTGAAGAAGGGCTGCACCATTCACCCTTCACCAGGGATCAAAGCCAGCCAAGAGCCGGGGATGGCAGGCGCTTGGGCTGCTCCTGCAGTCAATTAGTGGGATTGGAGACTGAATTAAAACCTTCTTCCTTTCTCCTTATCAGTGGTCTGCCTATCGGTGTATCAGTAGGTGTAGCAATCCCTTCCTCTTTCTCCTCCGGATACTTTATCCACGCACTTTTCTTTGTTATGTTGCTGCCTGATTCATTCCGCTTTGAAGTTTCTCCTCTCCATTACTCCTAAAGTTTTTTTTAATGCGTTTGCTTTCCCTGCTTTGTTGGCAAGACTGAGGCTCCCGTACCCTTGCATCGAGCATGGAGTGGGGTGAGCAGCCCCTCTCTTCTCCTCAAACCAGAGTTTACTTCACTTTGGACCCTTGTGCTCGTAGAAAGTAACCCTGTTTGGTTGTCAATGCCGAGGAGGATGTCTTCCTCTGTGTGTGCTGCTCTGGTCTTTCTTTTCCCATCCCTCCCGTTGTCTTAGGAGTGTAAATAAAGGTACTGGAACCAAGCGTGGCTGGGGGCTGATCTAAGGAAGGATTGCGTATATGCTTTCCCAGCTGGAATTTGTGTTTGTCATTTTTTTAAGGCTCCCAATGGTGGAGTTTGTATCACCTCTAGTGTTGAGCCCTGTTTTCTGCTCATCACTTAGCAGATCCCTTTTGGATCTCAGATGACCTGAGAGGAGACAAGGGACCATGAGATACTTGAATGTGGCATAGTCTCTGGCATTATCTCTCAGCCTGAGCAGGGACATAAGTTCCTCTATTGTCAGAGTGGAGCAACCCTAAACTGCACTTCCATTTTCCAGGCAACTGTTTGATATGTAAAAACACCTAAATAAGCCTCTCGGTTCCAGTGGAAGAAAATGGTTTGAGTTGATGCGTGAAATCATGGTCTGTGGCTGTGATGGCGAGATTGCGTCAGTACTGCGAGTGTCTCAAAGGCAGCCGAAGGTCTGGAAGAGGCTGCTGGCAGGATCTCAGCTGGTTTGTCACATTCACTCAGTGTCATGTGTTGATCCCCTCGGACACCTGTTGCAGCTCTTGTGTATTTGATAATGCCTCCTCTTCTTTGGAGGGGGTATCTGTGTTCGGAGGGATGCTCTTGCAGTGAAAGTCCCAACAGGACTAACCCAGAAAGATCAACACAAGCATTAACTTCCATGGCAAATGTCATTCTGCATTTCTTAAACTGTGGGGTTTTTTCTTCCAGGCGTTTAAATAGAGGCTGTGTGGTGTAAAACTGGATTAACATCAGATTGATATTGTTCACTTGAATTTTCCTCGACATGGCTAGATATTTATTCCTATAATCAGTGAGACTCCAGCTGCTTGATAGGTTAATTTCTTTAGTGAATAACTCTTATTTTATCTCCATAGTGAGTGCTGTAATTGGTATTAAATGTAACATGCATACTGTGCATGCACAGATGCTGAGCATGTGTTAACAAATTTTAAAAAAAAGGGGAGAAAAAGGGCCTTTAGTACAAGAAGAAGACATGCTTTGCTTACAACCACAGCAGACTCGCTGTTTGACTTACGGAGAGCTGTTCTCTAGCGAACAGAGCCAGCACTGAGTCTGCTCTGCGTTGTGCCCCCGTTTGCCACCCTGGGCAGATCTTGTTCTTCTCTGTTTTGCTTTCTCATCTGTAAAACAGTGACCCATCCCACTGCTACAAAGCTCTTTGACTCTCCAGCTCCGAAATGTACAGTGATGATAGCAGGCACTGATATGGAAGAAGCAAAACTTGCTTGGGCAGCAGATTGCTGGGTGCGGAGTTGCGCACGCTGAGAGCTGGCGTTTGATGCTTTTATCCCCTTAAAGCCGGCTGTAAGTGGCTAAACTTCATGTGGATTATCGGCAGCCCTCCAACTCCTGCTTTACTGTTGATGCAGCACTTTGCAGGATGCCTGTCCGTCCTGTAACGAGCCAGGGTCGTTTTGCCTTCAAACCTTTTTGTGTGTTCATTCGCTCAGAAAATGCGCGGGGTGTGGAAGCCCCGTGCTGCCGGGCACGTGGTGCGGCTCACCACGAGCCCGTGCGCTTAACGGGAGCCGGGCGCTGTGGCCGGGAGCCAAGGAGGCTGGCTTTAAACCTGGAGGCAGAGCGGTAAATCTGTAGGAATGGACGGGCTTGGATTGTCTGTGCTGTAAGGATTTTATTTAATACTCTAGCTGCTCATCTACAAGAATATTATTGATTCAAGGCTGGCAGCTGGTCGGACTGATTTATGTCCTGAATTGTAAAGCCGTTTGATAAACACTGGATATCTACAATTTTCTGTATTACCTGCCCTGGTTTGGACTGCGCCACGTGGAGCTGTGCCCCTCTGTGTAATCGGGTTGGATACGGGGGGGGGTGTCTGACCCCGGGGGTGTCTCCTGCGTGGTCGAGGGCTGTGTCCCACCACTGCGCTTGCTGTGTGGGATGGGCTGGGAGCTGAGCGCTGGCTCACCCTCTCCCATGGGGTGTCCTGGGACTTGGCAGCCTGGGAAGAAATGCCTGCTCTGCAGTCCTGAGTCACTTCATTTACCTTTTCCTGGAACTACAGCGTGAGAGCAGCTATGCCAGGTCAGCCCCAACATCCATCTTGGAGACCTTATTGTGGCCTACTAGTATGTGAAGGGGGCCTACAAGGAAGCTGGGGAGGGACTTTTTAGGATGTGGGGGAATGGTAGGACAAGGGGGAATGGATTAAAACTAGAGATGGGTCGTTTCAGAATGGCCGTTGGGAAGAAGTTCTTCACCATGAGGGTGGTGAGACACTGGAACAGGTTGCCCAGAGAGGGGGTGGGAGCCCCATCCCTGGAAGTTTTTAAGGCCAGGCTGGATGGGGCTCTGAGCAGCCTGGTCTAGTGGGAGGTGTCCCTGCCCAGGGCAGGGGGGTGGAACGAGATGATCTTTAAGGTCCCTTCCAACCCTGACAACTCTATGATTCTATCCATTTATGCACTGGATGCGATGCTTCCCCAGGGCGTTCCTTCAGCCTCCGACAAGGAGCTGAGCTTCTCCTTTCATCTCGGCTGTTCTGGTTTTGAGCTACAAAGGACATCTGTTAGGATTTCTGACAAAGAGTATGTGTCCATTGCTGGAGCAGCACTGATATGGAAATAGAGCTCTTCTGGTGGGTCGCTCATTTGAGCCTGATTCAAGGCTGTTGTTGCTGTAACAGTAATGGGGCCGCTAGAGCTCTGTAGAGCTGCTTTTGTACACTTCAGAAAATGGTCAGTAGTTAGTTTCATTTGCTGATGGAAACCGTTCAGCAAGGCAAAGCATTAGTAGTAAGTGCTACTGAAACTGGTGGCCGTGGTATTGGCAGCATGACCTGTCCTCCTCCACCTTGTGACACAGCTGTCCTTGGGTTGGACCGTAGCCCTTCTGCTCTGCAAGCCCGTCTTGGCAGCGTGAAAAACAGATACATAAAATAGGCAGCAAACGAGGTACTGAAAACGCCTGTGTGTGAGCCACAGCGGAGCCTGCGAGGAGATCTCTGCAGGGGGTCAGAAGAGGCAGACCATGTGTGATCGGTCCTGCAGTTAAGATGTCTCTAACAGGATTAGCCCAGATCAAGTGGCCCGATAGCAACGGTGCTCTCAGCGTTTCAGTCCGCCCCATTGCCCGATTGTTGTTTGGTAAATGCCTCGTGTGACTGAGTGCATGCTCTCAGCTGGCTCCCTGAGCTGTGACGCTTAACTCCTGGTTCAGGGTGGGAAGGAGAGAGGGAGGAGGCAGCAATAATCTCCTGTTAACCCGAGAATTATGGCTCCATGAAATGCAGAGCTGCTCTGAAAGCCATGGCTATGCTGTGGACACGAGGCAAAGTGGTTGCCGAGCACTGATTGTTGCATCTCCTATCCCTGTCTCCGCCCTCCCTGTTATTTTTCTGGGGCTCTGAATGCCTCACGTCATGTTGCAGAAGTGATTGTAGCCCCTCTGAATCACATGAACACTTCAGCAGAGTCACTTCATTACCAGCTGCTGTTCAGATGCAAATAAACCCTCCTAATGCAGTAACTCCAGCACTGCTGCACTTCATAAGTCAGCATAACTGCTTACACGGAGCTGAAATTACAGCACAAATGCTCTTCAACTGCAGAGCAGCCGCAACGCCATCCGAGCCAACTAATGCAAAGTAAAGATGCCGATGCAGTTTGGGAAGAGGTGGTAGCGCTGCTTTTGTTGATGTAGGGTCAAGCTCAGCCTCTTCTTTAAACCCACGTGGCTTCTTGAGTTGCGGTTATGGCAGGATGGGTCTGGAGGGAATGAAGAGAATTCCTGTTTGAAGAACTTTATGTGGTTGTTGGCCAAAGGCTCCCTGTTCATCCCCTGCTCATCTCCTGAAGCCGGCAGCTCTTCATACTGGATAGAAGCTTTGTGCTCTTCAGCAAGAGGCAAGGCTGCCAACTTTGGGCTCAGGATCATGGCTTTGCAGTGCCACAAGGTCTCCTTGGCCATCAAGTGACATCCCTTATGCACCTCACCTTTATGGCGAGCTTTTTGGCCTGGATGATTAGGAGACTGGAACACCTCTCTTGTGAAGAAAGGCTGAGGGATTTGGGTCTCTTTAGTCTAGAAAAAGGACGGCTGAGGGGGGACCTAATCAACACTTATAAATACTTGAAGGGTGGGTGTCAGGAGGATGGGGCCAGGCTCTTTTCAGCGGTGCCCAGGGACAGGACAAGGGGTAACGGGCACAAACTCAACCATAGGAAGTTCCACCTAAACCTGAGGAGGAACTTCTTTCCCTTGAGGGTGGCAGAGCCCTGGCCCAGGCTGCCCAGGGAGGTGGGGGAGTCTCCGTCTCTGGAGACATCCCAAACCCGCCTGGAGGCGTTCCTGTGCCCCCTGCTCTGGGTGACCCTGCTCTGGCCGGGGGTGGGACTGGGGGATCTCCAGCCCTACCATTCTATGATAGGGCTGGCATCTCTCTCAACATGGTCCTCTCGTCCATGGGGCTGTTTCCTGCTCTCGTGTAAGGCAGGTTCACAGGCTGACAGGAGGCCCTGCCTGCCCGTGAGATGAATGGAAATGGTTAACTGGAGCTGCCAGCCCTGGGGAACTGGTTCAGCAGCACTTCACGCCTGACTAATATCTGCTTCTTTCCTTCTGCACTCTGCCTGTCACTCCAGATGGGAGAGGACACTCCGTGGGTAATTGGTTCCTGTTCCCTCTGTCTTCCTCCTTCCCTCTTACTCACACACGTCGCTGTCACAGTCTCTTCCATCACTTTCAGTTTGGGATAAAGTTAGGTCTTGGGCATCTTGCACAGGAGGATTGGGCAAGCCAGAACTGTAGCTTCTGAATGGGGAAAGATTGGTGCTAGAAGAAGGTGACAGGCAAAAAAAATGGGAAAAGGGACTTCTGTGCTGCTGTAATGAGTATTGCACCCCAGATCTGATGCAGAGCTGCTTACTTATTAATTTTCCCCCCTTTAATTTCTGTTGGGTGTGTTGTCACTTCTGTTTTCACTGGATACATGGAGCTGGCTCTGCCTGGAGGGACCTGGGGAAGCTGCCAGCTCTTTGGCGCTTGCTCTGCGGCTTTGGAGCACACATCTGCAGTGCTTGGGCCCAAGCACAGGAGCCAAGAGAGTGGCAGGCTGCTGTGTGCGCACCCCTCCTAGGAGCAAAGCGGGACTTCAGGAGGAGCAGGTCCGAGCTTCCTGGCATTGGAAAGAGACCTTTTCTACCACCAAGCAGAGGTGTTGGGTGAAATATAGAAATGTAAGGAGGCTCATGGTAAATTCTCTGAGCCAGTGAGGTTTTTTTTCTCCGCCTTGTAGGGGATGAGAGCTGGAATGTCAACTCAAGACAAGCAATAAATCCAAATTCTACTTTTTTCCCCTAAGGCCTGACAGCTAGGGAGAGTTGAAGACTTCTGGGTAGCTGGAGGAACCACAATATGTCATTCCTTTCCTCCTTCACAGTGAGTGCATGCAGATACCAGTGTAGGGGGGTTTCTTCGAGGTTGGATTCCTAGCCTGCAGCTTCTTATGATGGAGTGTAGTAGGAAATGGTAGAATAGTTAACATCTGCCTTGATTATGCAGAATTATTCAGTCATTTACATAATACCCTTTGTAAAATGCTTGCTGCTTGATAAACCGATCTTTCTCCTGCTTTAGATGACAGTACCAGAAATCCTTTGTGCGTACAATAATACCTGGAAACGAACTGGATTCTTTACCTTTTTTTTCTTTTCCTCTGGACTTCACTGCCTGTCAGTATAAAGTGTGAAGTTCATCTGCGAGCAAGACTATGAATAGGGATGAGGTGTAATAGTTGCATTTATTACTCTTCAGTGAGCCAGTAACAAGATGTAAATGATCTGATATATTAATCTAAAACATGGCTTGGCTTAAAGAGCGGTCTGTAGAGCAAAACTCTGCCAGACTGTTTCAGTGGGGGACACCTGGCGATGTAATAAGCCCTATTTTATAAGCTCAGTATTAATTGGATTTGCATCCTCTGGCTGGCTTCCTTTGGTCTGTGACTGATCCGTCTTTAACTTTGGAATCACTCGCTCTTATCTGTTATCTCTTAAGCAAGCTAAGAAAACCTGGACTTGTGCAGCGCGCTGCCACGGGGAGCAAGAGGTTGGGTTGCCATATGAAGATGTAGCCATTGCAGAAGATCAGGGATGTCCTACACATTTCTGCCATGACTTCAAGTAGGGATAAACTGGGTCTCAAGCAGGAAAAAAGCTCTTAAGGCTTCTTAACAAAAGGCAAATTGTGTGTGATTTGTACTTCTCTAACGCCGACTTATGGTAGCTAATTCGCCTGAGGTGGTTCCTTTGGGCACTAGGGGAAGGGAGAGATGGCAGGGTACAGAAGGGGGATCCAGAACAGCGCAGGGATTTGTCCAATTTTACAGTTTTTTGGGTGGCTAGTTATCCTCTGGTAAGTCACTGCCTTGCAACTCCGCTGCTGTTTTCAGGGCGTTTTATCCTTTTTATCTGTGTTCTGAGGGGGAGAAGGATGAAGCTTTATGGCATCTCTTGACCAGTGTAAAACACATTTGCCATGAGATCCCCTGGGGAGCAGGCTGGCAGGGACCAAAGTTGAATCTCCAAGTCTTTTGTGCAGAGGCTAATGGTTGGTGCCTCCTGGGAGCTTCTGCTTTAGCTTTATGGCTCATTTTTTTTTCAATATCTTAACACATCAGTGTGCGTCTGAACAACATACCTAAAGCCTTTCTTGACCCAGTTTGTCAAATGCTTTTTTTTTTTTTTAAAGCAAACAAACCCCCCAAACGCTAGTCAAATGGAAGAGCAGAGCCATCTACGAGGCGAGCTGTGTTGTTCCGGCCTGTTTCTCCAGCCCTTTCGGTGGCTCCTACCTCACCCCTGCACTTGCTTCGTCCTCCGTGCGCTTTGTCGGGACATGATCCTTGTCTGAGTGTGACCAAAAAACCCTCCCTGTATCAGGCAAAAAACTACCAAGGACTTCTGAACAAAAGACTGGGACACAGATGAGCCTGGAGAGGTCTCTGTAGTGAATAACGGCCGCAGATCTGTGCTTGTTTCCTCCTGGCTATCAGTCATCTGTCGAGTGCTTTATAAATATTCACAGGAGTGATGTTGTACTTGCAAACAGCCCTTGTAGCCAGCTTTGGAGTCTGCCCTGATCACTAAATTCTCTCAAGCGTGTGGAATGGTGTGGATGTTCAAAATAAAATGGGCTTTATCACTGAGAAAGTGGTCTTGGATGCTTTGTAAGGGGAGTTCGTGGTAGGACAGCTTCTAGGTGGGCTGCAGGATGGTTTGGCAGAAGGGCTCCGGGGAGGATTTCGTGTTTATGGAGGGTTGCGCGGGTGGTACACAGTGGCTATTTCAGTCCCTTCAAACTGTAGCTGTGTAGCTTGGCAGAGATTGTTCCTGAAATATCCTCGTGCACTGTAAGGTCTCGTTACTATTGGAGTGGTCCATTATATCATGAAGCCGTTTTTTTCCTGTCCAAGGGAGGGGAGCACCTTCAAAGGGAAGACAAAGCCCACCTATCTGAGCTGTTGTAAGAGCCGGCATGCATCCCGTTCTCTTTCTTCCTTGTTATTGAAAAGAGCCGCATGTCAGAGGAACGTAGCCAAGATGCATTGTGTTTTGCCATAGCTCGTAGCTGTTCCCTAGAAAACTAAAGCTTTCGGGAAGTGAGCTTCCTGTCAGTTTTATTTTTATTCCGTTTCACAGTTTCCCCACTGGGTTTTGTGGAGCTGCTCAGGGCTGCTGGCAGCCAGCGCGGTGGGTTGAAGGGAAAGCGCTGATGCATGAAACGCGACGAATTGCACAGAGTTTGTGGTGCAGATGACGGGGGAGGGATGAGGTTTTGTTCTTATTAACCTGCGAAACGCTCCTGTCCGCAGTAGGCGTGTGGGGTAGTTCTCCAAATAACTCTGCTCACACAACAGCAAAAAAAACCCACCCCAACCCAAACCCTCTGTTCCCTGTGCTTTCCCATCATTGCATTTCCATCTGTCCTGTACGCGGCGAGCGAGCGAGTGAGCCGTGCTCGCAGCAGTGCCGTCAACTGAGCTCCACTCCGGCCATCTGACACTTGGCTTAAATGAACTCGGTCTTTCTCTCCTCTCTCTCCTTCTCTCTTTCAGCTTGGCAGTGACCTTGGCGGGGGCATTGGAGGAAGCCCGGCAGTAAGTGCCATTCCATTTTTTTCCCCCATTTCAAAAGCTGCTCACAGCTCAGGGTTTTTTTCAATACGATTTCACCCATTATGTGCCGGAAGATGCTTAAATCCCTGAAGATGTTTGAAAATGGACAACTGCAACCGACACACACAGGTCCCAACCTACGTTGCTTGGAGTCCAGCTGTCACCTGGGCTTTCCTAAGAGCAGCCAGGGCCAGAGCTGTCGACTCTTATCTGCTTAGCTCTTCTTTCTCAGAGCTTTTACTTTGAGCACCAGTGTTAACGCTGGCAGTACCCAGTCCTTGTGCAACCGCTTTGGTAGCTGAAAGGCCGAGGCTGCTGACCTCTCTGCTCGCAAAGCCTGTTCTGTTGTAACCCTAGCCCGGCCTCACCACAGGCTTGTCTGAACTCAGCGCTTTTCTCCTCCCAGACATCACGTAAGATTGTTTTTCCTGGACATCAGGATCAAGTGATTTGAGCTTTCCTGTGGTCAGTGCTGAGCTCCGCCTGCCACCGGCCGCCTTCTCTGTGCCTGTGCTTTGTGAGTGTCCCAGTGCCTAGAGTGCTTGCCCAGGATATGGGAGACTTTCAGGCTGCTTCCAAAGCACCCTTGGCTTCAAATGCATACTGGCTTCTTCCGGGAAAGCATGGGGAAAGGATGCAAGATGACTTGGAGACGTGGTGGGCAGGAGGGAGTGTGCCTCCATCCCACAGCCAAAAGCAGTCTCCTGGAGGAAGCTCCAGTCCCTCTTCCCAGGACTGTGTAGCCACTAATTCAGGGAGGAAAGCATACTCAGTTCTGGAGTGAGGGCTTTTGAGAGACCTTTGTACAGCTGCAGTCATTCTTTCTCCTTCTTTCCCTGTGAATCTTGCATTCCTTTCTAACTTCAGCATGAGGGCAGAGGAGAGCCGGTGGTACAGGACACCCGTAGCCCCCAGGCAAATCATACCTACAAAGCCAGGTCTCTGCCTTCCTGGGCCAGCATAAACCCACCAAACAGTTCTGTAAAACCACCAGTCCTCCCTGCCCAAAGGGTTGGTTGAAACATCACATCTCAGGTGCTTTCCTGAACACAGCACTGAGACTTCAGACCCAGACCAGTCACCAGTATTTCCTGTTGCCTGCCTTAGTGGTTCTGCCTGTGAATTGAGCACGTAATTCTTCCTGCTCACAGCAAAGAGAATTTGAGAGCCTAACTTGAGTGTGACTGTCCCACCTGGGCACCTAAAGGTTAATATTCTGGTTTGATGCCCTCGTTTTAAGTCCTGAGAGGGAAGAATTGCCCTTTTTGCAGAAAGGTTGTCTTCTGACAGGCAGAGACAACTAGTTCTGTTTCAGATAATGAACTTTTTGGACCACAGTGCTGAGAATGCAGAGCTCTGGCTTTGGGTGGGAGTACACAATACGGTCATGACTCCCTTGCTATCTCTGGATATGCAAAATCTTGCAGATTCCTAAAGACTGTCGTAGATGAGGGAAGATTTGAAGCATTTTTTTCTTTTCCCTGGGTTTATGTCGTGTAGATCCACAAAGCATATTGTCTTTATGAGGAGGAGAGATGGAGAAGAAAGATTCCTCTACAGTGGGAACAGATAACTGGAGCTATAAAAATGATGTTAAAGCCACTGCATGGTTGAGGTGACAGCCGAGCGTAGGGATTAGTTGCCAAGAGCTTTGGAATTCAAATGCATTATTTAGCACTATTGATAATTCAGCAGGGAAGCTGCAAACGGCTTTAAAATATTTAGGATATTGCCTGAGTTCATGCTTTATTTGATAAGTGGTGTTCTTCATATGTGATGTTAATCAGTGCCTCTTCTTTCTAACCCCTCCAGGTGGGGCAGACCTACATTCCTTCTTCTGTGCCAGCCACCTTTGCCCCTTCACCCACCCCAGCAGTGGTGAGCAGTGGACTCAATGATCTCTTCGAGCTCTCATCTGGTATAGGCATGGCTCCCGGAGGATATGTGGCTCCCAAGTCTGTACGTAAGGAAAAGGAATCATCCTCAGTACATCGCCTTACCTTAGGCTACCAGAAATCTGAGATTTCTCTCTTCTCCCCTTTATTGTGGGTCTCGGGTGCTATCGAGGCACCTTAGCTCAACTCAGCCCCGTTAGGGATGCCCTGTGTTTTTCCCAGGTAAAATAACAGTGTGTTGGAGAACGAGTTAGTTATTAGATACAGACTTCTGGGTTGTATTTTTTTAGCAGTTCCCTCATTTTGCCTGTAAGAATATTACTCTAAAGAATGGCTTATATAAGAGATGAGAATTTCAATTTTGTCAGAGCAGCTTTCCTGGAGACCTACTTCTTAGCAAGTTTCCCCAAGAAACTGAGGGCAGGATACAGTTTGCTACAACTTTCATAGAAGATTCATTTATTTGGAGGAATCCAATGTGACAGCGAAGATAAAAATCACGTGCTTGGGATGAGCGTGCCGCAGTGCAATGCGGATAAATGCTCGGTTAGTGACAGAGATGGCAGATGCACCGACTGAAGCGTGCTTAGTCTGAAGGGTTCGTGAGATGCAGAACATGGTTCTGGTAACCGGCTGTGGAGCAGCCACAGGGACCTCAGGGTTTGCCTTTCGTGCCCGAAAGGGAATAAACAAAAATTAGCATTCTTGTTAAATAGTAGATGTATAAGCTACACTCATCCTATGAAATCTAGGATCTCCAGGTACTGCAGAGCATGCTTAAAGCTGTTGGTCCTCAGCTGCTTGCAAGCATTACACCACAAATAAGACCAAATACGGGAGAACCCAGTCATTTTGAGCTAAGTACTTCATTTTGCACTACCCAAATTTGAGTCTGGGCTTTTCCCACAAAGATGATTTGGGAATCCGGAAGCCAAACAGCTAATAGGATCGGCCCTGTGATTTTATTTGGTTCAAACTTCAGTATTGTCCTGCCTCTAATAGCCCAACAGATCCTTGGAGAAGCCTGTCCATCAGCAGACTTGGTAAGTCTCGCATTAGTGGGATGGACGCAAGCTTTCACACTTTCTTGTGCGCACTAATGTTATAGTGTATTTGAGTTCTTACGTGAGTGCTGTGAGCACAGATTAGGAGCAGCAAGCTTGTTTCTCAGTGGTGAGCTTGATCCTTTCAGCACCCCGTGTCGTATCTTCCCTGTAGTGTTTCCTTAGCATTTGTGGGCTTAATGTGCCAACGTAGCTGGATTTCCAAACTCAAGGCTTTTCTGTTGTTTGGAGAACTCTGCTTGCTTGTTATCTTCAGACCAGACTTCTCATGCTGAATGATGTCTCTTGTGCTCAAGGTTTGGTTGCCTGCAGTGAAGGCTAAAGGATTGGAGATCTCGGGCACATTCAGTCACAGACAGGGACACATCTACATGGAGATGAACTTCACCAATAAGGCTTTGCAGCACATGACCGACTTTGCCATTCAGTTCAATAAGAACAGGTAAGAAATCAATACGCTTCGTCCACTACGTTGAAAAGATTGTGTGCCCCTATGAAAGGAGCCTGTGTCTACACTGCTAGGTGTAGAGAGGGCTTTTATGCAGGTACAATAATGCAGTCATGGAAACGGCTGGATGATACAGCCTGGACTCTCCATCGCCCCACGGTTGTGTGAAAGGGCTGAAAATACAGACTGATAAATCTGTGAGGAAACAGGCAGCTGACAGACCCGTTTGTTCTCCTAGCTCTGAAACAGCATCTGCCCCATTTAATCTCTGCTGAGTTTTAAAGCAGCCTCATGAGTTGTTAGGCAGGTTAGTGGTTTTATAGCCAGTAGGTGCCCCGAGGAAAACAAGAGCATAAACAGGCAAGCGTTTGAGCTGCACAAGTATCAATCCTTAATGCCTCTACCTCCTGACTTAATTGCTGTGCTGCCCCTCAGACTGTCTGGAAGTATGGGTCTCGTTAATAAAGCTATTTGTCAATGAAGAAATTGCAAGGCAAGAGCCTATGGCACATGTTTTGCCTGTAATTGGCAGCAGAACAATTTTGTCAGAAGGAGCAGCCACTCGAATGTTTAGAGCATACAGATTGTTCTCAGAAACCCGTCTCAGCCAAAAGACATGACATGGCAGTACAGCCCCGGCGTCTTCCCACAAATACCCTTCCCAGGCAGAGAGCTTATCGTGTGGTTTGCTCTGAGTTACCGTGAGCAGGGGCCAGGCTGGTTCTTACCGAGACTGTAAAGAATGTCTTGTGACTGAAACGTTCCTCATGTTTCTTAATATCCCTTGACTGGAAAAGGGTTCTCTATACTAAAGATCCAGTGAAACCATCTCTTTAATATCACCGTTAGCCTTGCAAATTTGGGATTTCTTGGGACGAATAATATTTACTTACAAAAGACATTATGCTAAGTAAGTCTTAGTAAATGTTCTCCCTGGACTGCTATATTTTCTGGAGAGTTTTGCTAAGCTGCTATATGCAAATGTTTCATGCAAATTGGCCTGAAAAAAAAGGCACTTTGCTTGTGATTTTTTTTCCCCATACATCAAGCTGTGTTCTAGCTGCACCTACATGGTACTTCTGAAGGATGTAAGAAGTTTAAATACTGTACAGTAAAACAGTAGGTACAAAATTTCTTCTTTTGCAGCGTATGGGCACGTGCTCTGTGTACAATTTACTACTATTTACCCTTCTACAAATACTGTTCTCATGTCGCCTGTGCCTTCCACTGTGGCTGGTGCCTTGGAAAGGGCTGCAGTGGGCTGGCTCTTTAGGTTTAAATATTAAGGTTTGTGACTGGAAAGTTTCTATTGCTTTTCACCCTCTCCTGCTGCTACTGATGGCATTCACTGCAGTCTTGGGATAAAGCATTAAAAAAAAAAGAAAGATAGTGAGAGCTCTGGTGTGCTGAAATATCACAGCCGCTTTGTAGCAAAATACAACTTTCTTTTCCCTCTGAATCTAAGGGAAAACACTAGGGCTTATGTTCCCCAAGGTGAAATGGCTGCAGAAGGCAAATCACATGGCTAGGCCCTTGCTGAGAATATTCTTTTTTCAGCTGCCTAGAGCTGAAAACTTAAGGAAAACAAAGAATGGGGCATCTACTGGTTTCTGAAAATGACGTACCCAGTACACATGCGGTTGACTCTGTGCAGAGATACTATTAGTTTTTTAGTGCATAAAATAGAAATACACACCTCTACATCTTTGTTCCTCTAAATGCTCTATCATCTCTGAGTTAACAAGAATTCTGCTAAAGGGGAATGTGGTCACAAGTGGACACCAAAGCTGTCTTACGCATCTGTACTTCCATCTGCTTTAGAGAAGAAGTAGGTACATAATACAGAAGTGCTATGTTAAATTCTAGCTGCTTTTCCTCTTCTCCACACTAAGTAGAGGTGCCCGTGGAATTAAATGCCTCTTGGACTGAAGGGGGTGAGTAAACATTCACTTTGCTATGGTGATATACGTCCTCAGCTGCAGGAGTCTCAAACCAAGCAACAGAGCCAGATGCTGTCATTTGGGACCAGACAGCTGGCTGCATTGATTCACCATTCTGTCATTCTCTGATTTGTTCTACCATGCTCTCTCGCAAACCCCGTACCTCTCCTTGGCTATCTGTTTGTTTTGTGTTGGCTCCGGTTCCTTCTTCCATAGCTCCCAATGATATAACAGCCGTGCAGGGTGTAATACACTCTACTGCAGAACTCTGCAGCTCCGTGAGAGAGAGCCGGGAGACCAGAGTCCGAGTCCGGGTGCTGCCCAGCACACAGACCAGTGCCGTGTGGGTAATGGAAGAGCTCCCAGGTGCTGGTCCCCTGGGCAGGGCGATGCATGTTGTCAGGAAGACCAACCTGATTGAGTTTCCTGTGCCTTGTCCTACTTTGAGTGTGTGCTGGTTTGAGCTGTGTTCCTCCTTTGGAAGAACAGCAGGGGCAGCTCAGGAGTAATGGGAAGATGAGCCAGCTTGTGTTTGGCAAGAAGGGAAGAGGTTTTGGGCAATGCATTGCTGCTCTCACCACCTTTGTTTTTCTCTTGCTCAGTTTTGGGGTCATCCCAAGCACCCCATTGGCCATTCACACGCCTCTGATGCCAAACCAAAGCATTGATGTCTCCCTGCCCCTCAACACCCTGGGACCAGTCATGAAAATGGAGCCTCTGAACAACCTCCAGGTAAGGATTGTCTCGTTCCAGGGGCAGGGGGGAGATCAGCAGGTGCTCAGCCCAGTTTACTTGGCTCAACACAATGTGGCAAGACTCTAGTAATAAAATACCATGTGTATAGGGTAAGCAGGCAGACCTCCTGGATGTGGGCCATGAGTCTGCCCAAAACTTCTTCCTATTCCTTTTTCCAGTCTCCTCCAGGAGGAATGAAGCAGATGTTTCTTGAATTTTGTGAGTTTGCCTCTTCAAAAACCTCAAACCCACTGCTTGCATCTGTCTAGATAGAGGTTTTTGCCTGCTCCAGTAACACTTCTGTGAACTGGGCACGAGGTTTGGTTGGGCTTAGGAGCTGGAGCTGGTCTGTATGGAGAAAGTGCATGCCTGTGGTGGAGCAGGCAGCGGGAGCTGTCAGCAAGAATTGAGGCAATTAAAGGAATTGCAGGAAAGATGGCAACTGCTGAGTGATTAATATTTCTCCAGTGCTCTTAACTTCCAGAGTGCTTTACAAAGGCATTGGCACATCCCTGCCCCAGATAGCTTAATCCAAGGCAAACAAGATGTGTTCCAGGAAAGGCAGAGGAGAAGTGACGTGAGCAGATAATGTTTCATTAATGAGGCTGTCGGTGCCTGTCAGGGACAGCATTCCCTAGAAGAGGCTTTTTATCAGATTGAGCTGCCAATCTGATAAAGGCATGACAGATCCAGGGAGTTGGTCCCCTCTGGTTTAGACCAGAGACTGTCTCCATCAGTCCTGGCATGCCCTGGGGATGTTGATCTTGAGGAACTCGTCAGGAACAGTTCTCCCTGGAGGAGGCTCTTCCCCACGGCTGCCAGGTGCGGCTGCTCTGGAGTGACTCCTGCCTCTGCTCTGGGTAGCTGGGTCCTCTGGGATGATTTTTCCCGATATCCCAAAAGTGCAGTTAACTTGCAACGTAGCACGTCTCACTCGCCTCGCTCCGGGAGGTGGAACTAGGTTGGGTTCCTGTAGCGTAGCAGCCCATAGAGGGGAATATTTTGAAGCAGCTCATTCTCTTTTTAGATTAAGAGAATGCAATGGAAGTTGCTATTTATTCTGCCTGAGCAACTGGGTTTTTTTCCCTTCTTTTGACTTCCATTCTGGGGCTTATGACTTATTGATGAGTCTTTGGGCAAACAGCTTGAAATAGCTTCTTTGGCGCTCAAACGAGCAGTCCTACACTCCGGCTCGGAGCTCAGTCATGCGACTGGGGGAGCAGGCGGACAGGGAATGAATTACATGTGCTTGTCTTCCACACAGGGCCCTTCCGGCCTGTGGAAAAGCTGGATTCCCTCTGCGTCCAGGTCTCAAGGATGTGTTTGCAGCACTGTATTTGGGTCAGCTGTGGTCAGAGCCTTCTGCTCTGAAGCAAATTTGGAAATCTGTAGGAGGTGACAGTCCTGATCTGCCTCCCTAATGCCGGGGACTCTCTCCACGAGGCGTTCTCAAGTCGCTGCCTCCTTTGATCAGGAAGGAGGTGAAGTATTTGGGTTATTGAATCTCTAAAGGAATCAGAACACGTTTTTGTTTCTTGTAGCATCTTCTGCTAGAACAAAGCAAAGAGAAAACATGGGAGGAAACCTCCAGCTACCTTGTATTGAGACAGCGGAGCATTCATTAGTGCCAGACTTAGTTGCTAATTTGCTAGCTCTCTCATTGCCATAGAAGTTGGCTGCCCTTTTACAATTGGGGAAGCTGCCATATGGAGTAATAGTATATTTCTCTGCAAAGAGTTGAATCATGATAGCAGATGCCAAGTTAAAAAGAGCACTCCCCTTACTTTTTTGACAGCAGTGGGTTTGATGGAGATCTGTCATTGCCCTGACAGCCAAGGCTCTGGTTTTGTTTTGTGAGTTCACGTAGGCATTGTCTGTCTTGAAACATTCAGAAATCGTTTTGGTGACCCACTTAGGGAACAATTTATAGCATAATATAGGAGTAGAGAATACAAATGTTCCTGTATTCATTGAAGAACCAAAACACTCATCAAGTTGAATTTGCTTAATGTGTTTTTTCTGAGCTGGGGAACTTTGAAGTAGATGCAGGGCTGGTTTGAACCTGAGGACCTTATGTTCGTCTCCTATTTCTGGTGGGGATTTTTTGTTTTAGTAACAAGAAAAATAAGTCCTGAAGTAACCAAACTGATAGCTTTCAACTTTTTGTCATGTTAATTAGAAACTTCAAAGGCTAGTTGTACCTTCCTTAGGCAACTATCTCAGAAGTAATGAATTCAAGTCTTGCTCGGGTTATTTTTACTACCGTTTCTAATCTTTCACCTAATACAGATGGTTTAATCTTAACATTTATAATCATGGAAAGAGACTAAAATATTTGACAAGTTAACAAAAAAGCCATTTTTACAAGAAGATGAGGAAGACTGAAATATTTTCAGAGGCTTACTTGGGTAAAATGTAACTATGATTCCCAACTGAAAAGTCTTCTGTTTGCCAGTCACCTTGCATCTGGTGATAATGAATAGCAGGCTTCTCCCTCCCGTCCCAAAGCAGCGATGCTAATTTGACTGATAATCTGACCTGTTGGCTGGGGTTCAACACCCAGTGAGGCAAGCCAAAGTTAGACTGGGCACAGCACTGTAGGGCTGAGCAGACTCCGTCTCTGCTCTCTGCTTCATCGCTTTTACTTCTTGCAGATTAAAAAGCTGTTGTCAGAATGTCTTTGGGATACGCCTGTTGCTAAAGGGAATCTGACTTCATTATTTATGGGCTGCTAACTTATAGAATCATAGGATGGTTTGGGTTGGAAGGGACCTTAAAGATCATCTAGTCGCACCCCCCCTGCCCTGGGCAGGGACACCTCCCACCAGCCCAGGCTGCTCCAAGCCCCGTCCAACCTGGCCTTGAACCCCTCCAGGGATGGGGCAGCCACAGCTTCTCTGGGCAACCTGTTCCAGCGCCTCACCACCCTCACAGTAAAGAATTCCTTCCTGATATCCAATCTAAATCTACCCTCCTGCAGTTTGAAACTGTTACCCCGTGTCCTGTCATTACACTCCCTGGTCAAGAACCCCTCCCCATCCTTCCTGTAGCCCCCTTCAGGGACTGGAAGGGGCTCTAAGGTCTCCCCGGAGCCTTCTCTTCTCCAGGCTGAACAACCCCAGCTCTCTCAGCCTGTTGAACTTCTGATGGGGGACACTCTTGCAGTGCCTTGTCAGCATGTTGGAGGCTTCCTGGAGCTTGTGGGTGCTGTGGTCCCCCCTGCCCAGAGCTGCCTCTGCAGAGCACAGCACCCGCAAGTGATGACGAGCTCTTGCCCAAGGGTGTGTGAGAGTCTGTGTTGAGCTTCACAAGTATTTGGTAGCTGGGGCTCAGTTTGCCAGCCAGGGAGGTGGCTCTGGTAGTTGTACAGGCTTGTTTGGGTCCTGCAGTTGCCTTCTCACAGTCAGCGCAGTGAAAGCCCTCTGATGACATGTAGGCTGTCAGGCTTTTACCTGGTAGGAAGACATGGGGTTGATGGGGTACCTTTGCCACCACGTGTATGAGACATTGACCTCCCAAAGAGGAAAATAGGTTCTGAAATAGGGATTTGCATTGGTGAGGCGTCTTCTCTCTGGATAATTCTTCAGCTTCAAGTCAAATTCGGAATAAGAGAATGCCTGGGTTGAAAGCCTTTCTATGCTAAAGAGAACCACTCTTCCTAATAAATGGCCTCTGAAGTGCTGTGAAAGGCTGTGAAATCAGAATACCTGATTTGTCCATTTGGGTACACATTTGTTGCTCCCCTAACCCTGGAAACGGGTGAAGTGGAGCCAGCCTGCTGTCAGAGTTTGGAGCTCAGGCCTGGCCTGCCGTGGCACGAATATGGCAATCTCTTCTGTGAGAAGGTAACCGCTTGCAGGAGGTGATAAAATCGAAAACAAGCTGCAGGGACTCCCAGAGCAGTAGCGACTCTGCCTGAGCCCGGAGCGTTGCCATTCTCTTGGGACACACATTCAGAATTGACAATCAGTGTGTTGCATTCCCCAGCGTTACCTGCTGTCAACTGCCAGGGCTGTTTGTTGCAGACACTGAGCATGCAACTGAAAGAAGCATAGCTTCAGTTTCCAAAAATGCCCGCAAAAGGACCTGGCGAGCACTGAAAGGGAAGGATCTGCCAGCTGCATTTCTTCCTGAAAAGTGACACTTGGAAACACAGACCTCTCCCTTGCTGCTGAGCAGTGTGAGGCGCAGAACGTTTTTCTCTCTTCCAATGGGTTTGGCAACACGTTTCTATAAAGGCAGATGAAGGTGCAGCTTCTTTATTGAGAGAAGATGAGTCTTGCTAATGCACTAGATCATGTTTGTCCTTCTGCGCTCCGTTCTGCTGTAACTCATCACCTGTGCTCCTCCACCCTCCAGTGTCTCCCAGTGCCGAACCGCTGGAGCTCTCCTTCATCACAAGTGTTAATGTATCTCGGGTCGCAAATGCAGGGCGCTCCGTACTTGGAAACAGATTTCACACATTCAGCTCTCCATAAAAACAAGGCTGAGAATCGGTGTGAGCAGCCAGTCCAGCCAGCAGATGTTCTCCCGTCAGAGCCTGCTTGATAAATGGCCCAGTACCCGCCTGGGTGGGAGCTCTGTCGGAGTTACTGGACCAAGCACCACAGAACAGCCTTGGGTGGCTGGATGTGGAAGATACTTTCGTGGTTTGTTGCCTAGGTTATTTTTTTAACAGCCTCTACTAGTGAGTCTTATTCCAGCGGAGAACCCTCCTGGGAGCTCTGGGAATTAAGGACTCGGATCACAGCTTGGCGTCTGCGGCCAGTTCCTAGCTCAGCTGCAGAAAGCTGTTGGCTTGCCGATTAAGGGCAGGGCTGCCACATGGTACGGCCGACTTAATAAAATGTACGTTTTGAACTTCCAAGCACAGCCAGGCACACATTAGAGCGTAACCCTCCCAGTAACTGCCTGTTCCCTGACGATTGACGTCGGTGACGTGCCTGGAGATGACGGCTGTAGCCAGGGGCACAGACCTGGCCCCTCTGTCTGCACACAACGCCACTGCCTGGGCTCCGGGCTTGTTCCTGTAGGTAGAGCATCCGACTGGGATGCTCGTAGGATCCCGAGAACCCTACCTGTCAAACAAAATGAAATGAAGGAGCTAACATTCCCTGGGGGCATCTGACAGCCAGGGCAGCAGACTGTCACAGAATAAACCACGACCTTGTGCTGGCAGAGGTAAAAAAGACTCTGCAGAGGAGACTTCTTCTCGCCTTAACAGTTTGGCTGTTACCAGGCTCTAAAGCAAAACCCAACTTGAAGTAAATCCTTAATTTAGTGGAGGTGCTAATGGGATTCCAAGTGGGTATGTTGTGTACTTGCTGCTGATGGAAAGCATCTGTGTTGCTTTCAGACTTGACTTTGAAAGTCGGTTCTTATGCTCAAGTCTGGGATTTAAAGCATCAGAAACCTACACTGTTGAAGAAAATAACTTAGCGTTGTTCTTACGAGGTACCTCTTCCCCAGAATACCACGTGTTGGCTATCAGAGGGTTGCACTGCAAGAAGGGACATCAGAAGGGTGCTCGTGCGGCAGGGTGAGCAAAAATGGTCCAGGGGTTATTTCTAGAGGTGCTGCTTCCTCTTGTCAGATCATGAACAAGACGTAAGTGATTGGGAGCCCTGTTCCTACTTTTAGTGGGCTCACACCTTTTCAGCAGCGAAGCATCACGTGAAAATCTGGCACCTTTTGACTCTTATTCCTCAGAAGCTTTGTAGTCTGCTTGACTAAATTCAAAAGGTAGTAATTTTATTTTTTTTCCTCCTTTCAAAAACAATCACAGATGGAAAGCCATTTTTACCTAAAATGCTTCTGTTTCAACTTTCAAATGTCTGAAGCTCTTGCTAAAGATTTAATAGTTCATGTCCTGATCAGCTGGTATCAAGCTGCAAAGCCACAGGCAAAGTTAGTCTGGACTGGGGGATTTATTGAATGCAAGTGGAGGGTTCCTTCCAAGAATGTCAAACGTGGAGAGACTTCACAGCTACTCCTATCGCTTTCGATGTCATCGTTTGTCTCAGATCCACGTTCCCACCTAAGGAGCACTGGACTTTTTTGGCAAGTGGCTGTTTTTAGCTACCCAGTTTCTCACTCCTGCTGCTGTGGGTCTGCTTCCTGCCTGTGTTTGCTTTTGTAGGCTGTCAGATGGCATTGGGGGCTCCTGATGTGCAAAGGTTGAAGCATGACCTTGGAAAGCTGTTATCCACTGGTAGGGCCTCTTAGCCTCTTCTTGCTGCCAGTTTCCCCATCTGCGTACCTGCAGGTGCCTCTTCGTGGGCCAGATCTTGGAGCCCGCAGCGCTGGCAGTGCATGCGTGGCTGTCTGGGGCAATACGTGGTGCTGAGCGATGGAAGCAAGTCTTGAAAAGCTTACCGGTCTTGTCCCAGAGCAGTAGGTTTGAGGAGACTGTGGTTTTTTCCTTTCCCGTATGCAAAAGTTATTTGTAACAGCCTGTTTCTGCATCATTACAGATACTTGCAAGGTGACACGTGGTGACGTTACTGAAGCCAGTGATGCAGGTTGGGAGGAAGGCTGGCATGTGGCTTGCTTTTCTTTGCTGGGAAGAAATTGCACTTCAGAGCATCTTAATTTGGGTAGCTCTCCAGAGTATAGCCAAAGCAGCTTACTCAGTGTGTTTCTGCAGAGTTGAGAAGCAGGTCAGCAGATACCTTTTTATAGCATTCTTATAACTGCAGGGACAGGGTTAGCATATTAATTTGGAGCGCGTCTCTAGACCCGTGACTGGGGAGAAGGCACTGCTTTCCAGCCCCTCTTGTAAGGAACTGCTGTTGTATGGCAACAACAATTAGCTACAAAAGCTAAGCGATCTCTGTTGTTTTAAGGCAAAGCAATTAATCATTAAATGAGAGTTGGAAAAGATCTCAGGTCATGCAGTGCAGTCCCTGCTAGGCTTTGTTTTGCTACAGTTCCTCTTACTGAGAGCATTGTCAAGGCTGATTTTAAACACTCCAAGCACTGGAGCTTCTCTCTTCCTCAGGAGAATTTTGTGCTGCTTAGTGATTCTCACTGACAAGTTTTCCCAGCCGTTCAGCCTAAATTTTTCCTCTTCCTGCTCATCTCCATGACTTACACCCAAACATAGCATCTGGAATGGCTACACTGCTGTCCCTTCCCCACCTCTCTGCTCCCAGATTGAGGTGCGTTTTTGGCTGCTCATCCGGTCTGTTCAGTCACCTTTTGCAGAGGTGAATCACTTAGCTCCATCCACCCATCTGCTTTTGCCCCTCTGGCTTCGGTGCCTCTCGTTCAAACACCAGACACTCCAACTCATGAGTGTGACAACACCAGCAGTCGAAGCATGTGACACCTCCCCGTTACAGGGGACCATTTCCTTTTCTCTTTTTTTTTTTTCTAGGTTGCACCATCATTTACATGGTTTTAGTGGGCTTTAAACTAATCCCTTCTTAAGCTGGTTTGCACTGTGGGAATTAAATATAAGCTGCTACCTTTAGTGATGGCTGAAAGTAGAAACCCCGCGGGCTGTCACATCTACCTTTCTGCTGCTCTTTGCACTTCTGGGACCTTCCCAATTGCTAGGAGACTTCATTCCGGAGCTTCGTCTCCTACCACTTGTCCTCTGGCTTTCATGCATGTCTAATCATCTGACTGGTGTTAGAATTGTCTGGTTTATTCCCCTCCCTTGTCTATCCACAGCTGTTTTAACCGACATTTGGGGGTGTCTTTCTAAACCCGCCACCATGGGACAATAGATTTTCTCAGCAGAACACTAATGTATGTAATTGTTAATGTGAATGGAGTTTGTCTTGGCATAAATCTTTGTAGCAGCAAATTCATTTCTTTGGCTCAGCATTTAGCATGGTCTGGTTTGTGTTTCGGCTGGGTGACAAATTGGAGAACTCCTTCTGGGATTTTTCAAAGGAAGTAGGAGCTCAAACAGCTCCTGAAATTCAGGGCTCCCCACACAACCTTAATTTCAGGTCTCTCTTACAGGCTAAGTTTCCTTCGTTGCAAGCAATGGCAGGTGTGTGCTGAACTGTATTCCCGTGACAGGCTGTCGCTGTGCGGGATGATGTGAGGAGAGCGTGAGAGGCATAGAAATAAAGCCCGGAGCTACCTTTTCCTGTGCTATATTATGACAGTGCACTTTCTCAGACCTCCGGTTTGCTCCCGCCGTACCGTCAGCTCTCAGCCTGGGGAACACTGAAAGTGAGATCGCTCTCTGTGTTAGCAGAGATCAGTCGGTAATGTGGCAAGCACGTGTGATAAAAGGCAATCCAGTGCATCGCCCTGGCTGGCGGAGTTTAATGACACTGAGAATTAAGTCTTTTGTCAAGTGATCTTTTTTTACCTGCCCTGATTGCTCTGTAGCAGGGCTTTCTTCTCCCAGGAATCAACACCCGGCACGTGTTCATGAAGGTAAAGGTAGGAGGCTTGGGAGATGCTGCAAGGAAGGTGCGGGCTGTGGACCAGGCTTTCTAGAAAGTGTCCGTGCTGAGATAAAACTAATCAACGAGTCTGCGTGTTCAGACATGATGGAGAGCTGGGAGTGAAAATAAAGAATACACAGGGCTTTGGAGCTGGGGAATTACAAGGGTGAGATGGCAAAGATGGGGGATGGAGAAGCTCGAGAGAAGCTCGTGTGCAACGTGACAGACGTGACAGTGGCTGTGTGCAGCCAGGGGATACGAACGTACCTGGGAGGTGGAGGAATGAGGGGAGGGAGAGGCTGAACGAGAGCAGAAAAGAGCGAGGACGCTGGCTGTGACCCCATCAGTGCAGCAAGGTGAAGTGCTCATAGGAGAAAATGGAGCAGCTTTTAGTGACAACGGAGTGAGCGCAGAGGGCTGGGACTGATCCTTGGCTGAAACTCCCCAGAAGCTCAGTACCATCCCTGCAGGTGGTCTCACGTTCAGAGCTGGCCTCTGCCCGGACAGAGCACTCCAGGGTGTGCGGGCAGGCAATGAAACTGTGCAAAATCTCAGGATCCCTTTGGGCTTCCAGCTGATAGAGACATTTTAACCTCTCCCTGTTTCTTCTATAACAGGTGGCTGTGAAAAACAACATTGATGTCTTTTACTTCAGCTGCCTAATTCCCCTCAACGTGCTTTTCGTAGAGGATGGCAAAATGGGTGAGTGCTTTTAGGTCTGTGGTCAGCCTCCCTCAGCCAGGCTCTGCTTGCAGCCCCCAGCTGGGGACACTTATCCCCTGGCTGAAATTCGTGTGGACTTGGCCACGATCTTCATGGCATCTCAGCAGCTTGGGTTGATCTGTAGTGGTTTGGTAGCCTGACCTTGTTGTCCTGCAACCCTAATAGTCACCAGAACCCAAGTCTCTGCTCTGATTCCCTGCCAGACAAGGGGGTGGATCTCTTTTCTTTGAAGCTGATTTTTGAGGGGGAGGAGGGGGTTGGAGGGTTTGGTTCACTCAAATGGATCTAGGATTTGCCCCCATACCACTTCCACTGTAAGTCATGTATTCCTGGTCACCTTTATTTAATTGTGGTTTGAATTGGCTGGGAAGTTGCTTGAAAAGCAGCTTTCACTAACATAATCCTAAATGTGTGGATCCTCCTTCCTTCTTGTCACATCCCGCCTGTTCTTGGTTTATAAACAGCTCGTATGGTAAAAACAGTCTCTGGTTTGGGGGCTCCAAAATCCATCAAAGCTTTGCTGCTTTTACAGTGGCACCGAAGTTGTTATAGGAGCAAATCCTGGGTCTGACCACAGCAGGGCAAAATGAGACAACAAAAGATCTTTTGTTGTCTCCACTTGGTATCATTCTGCAGTGAATTAATTAATGCTTCGGTCCCGTGAGGATCCAGGGGTGCTGATTGTCTTTCTCGTTTCTAGAGCGCCAGGTCTTCCTTGCAACATGGAAAGATATTCCAAACGAAAACGAGCTTCAGTTCCAGATTAAAGACTGTCACCTGAATGCCGGTGAGTAGCTTAATTCTACCACGTTGAGAGCACTTTTGATGTATGGTCACTAGACATCACCTTATTAATAGCACTGTCTGCGGCTAGCGGGGGGATGGGTGTTGCGCTTACCAACAGAACAGCCTTGGATCCTAGGGCTTGTTTCAGTAAAAACTTCAGCTGCGTCCCCATAAAAGCACCTGTGAAATCCCAGATTTTAGATTTTACCTATCTGTTTCTTCCTTTCATTGTGGACTTTGTATTCTTCTTTCTCTTTTATACTTTGTTTCCCTGCAAAGCTGCTCTTTTAAATCGAGGTGAGTAGGGTGTTGGGGCTGTTCGGCAATCCTGTTCTGCGACTGCCTGTTTCAGGCAAGGTGTTCCAGCCCTGACTTTAACCCACTGCATAATCCTGGGCCAGTCATTTCGCCTTTCAGCGTCCGCTTTCTCCTTTCTGTTGTGAAAGAGTAACACTGCGTACCACTGTGAGATGTTTTGACGTCTGTGGAGGACAGGCCATGTGAGAAGAGGTTTGGTCTGCTGCTGGTAGCTGCTATATTGATGCACTTTGATCATACCTTGTCCCGTTCAGCTCCGTGTTTAGCTGTCTGCTTGCCTCTGTGAGCCTCCTACTTGTACGTATGACCTTACTACTGCTGAAGGATGGCGGAGTGTTAAAAAAAAAAAACAAAAGTGGAATGAGGCCAGCGTACCAGCTTTGCTCCTGTTTAAGAGGTTCTGGACAGGAGCCAAGTGATTCTACCAAAAGCTGCTACGTTTCATAGAGGAAAAAATTGTCCCTATTGATTACAAACCCTGTAACCTTTCTATTCTCTCGTGTCTGCTCTTAGACAATGAACACCCTCTTGCTTCAATTGCAGGCAGAAACCATGGGTCTCTTTGTGCTCGTAATTATTACTACTTGGGAATATAAAAGATGGAGCTCACAAGAGGGGGAAAAAATAGCAGCTGTCGGACCTTATGACTTGATTTCGCTGTGGGTTTTCAAATGAGAACAACCTCTGCGCCTCCCCCAGCCCTCCCTCTGCTCCCGCCCGAGCTTGGCAGTGCCTCTCCCCCTGCACTGCAGTGCTGCTGCCAGCGATGCCGCTGCCCCGTCTGTGCCCGAACCACGCTACCCAGAGCTCTTTCCATCTCAAATCAGAACCGTTGGTGGCTTCTCATGTTTGGCACTGGGGCATTCTGGTGCTGGCTAGCGGGGGGTGTTACTGGGAGGGAGAGCAGGGTGTGCGTGGCTGGGAAGATGAGCACTGGCGATCCTGCAGGCTGGCCCGCACCCCCTACTCCCTTTAAAATAAAACGTTAGAAAATGTGGAGTGAGAGGCAGTGGTCCCCATTCAGGCAGGGTGTGCCAGCTCAAGACCACACTGCTTGCCCAGGCCTGCCTGAACGGGTGATGCTCAGCAGAGGACACGTTACAAGCTCGCAGGGAGATCACGGGAACGCCAGGCGGTTTCTCTGCAGTGGTATCTGCAGCCATTGCCAGGGCTCAGATGAGAAGAGGCTTCTCTCGGTGCTTTAGCAAGAGCCCTGGACATGAATGTCTCTCCCGAGCACGATCCGTCACTCGGGATGCTCGGGGGTGTGCAGGATCTGCCAGCCTCTTTGGCTTATGTACGGGAGAAAGTGGGTCATGTCTCATAAACAGATTTCAAACACTTCCATCCGCTGAAGCTTCTGTTTTTGTATTTCCGCTGCCGACACCTCCTCCCTCTTGCAACGGTACCGGACGTTTCCTTCCTTGACCACCTGGGCTTCGGCGCGGAGTGGGCCAACAGCTTGCAGGAGGGAAAACTAGGAAATCTTGTGTGCTTGTCTTAGTCCCTTGTATTTTAACTACCAATGCAACCCTGCCTCTGTCTGCTGCTCACCTTGATTTCATCTAGGCAGTAACCTCTGCTAGCACAGACCATCCTAAGAGCATCAAACCCATCTGTACAAGGATCAGCCGGGCCCCAGACCCCATGGAGAGCTGGGCTTTCCAGCATCCTCGGGGACGGAGACTTCTCTCAGCATGGCAAGTGGCTGGTGGTGCACGCCGGGGCAGAGGCGAAATAAACTGGGTGAGCTCTGATGACAGCCAAATCCATTCTGCTGCTAGTTTATACCAGAGTGAGGGCGCGTGTCTGGCCACGTGCCGCAGTAGGGCGACAGTCTTTCAAGATTCACAGTCTTGATCGTTTAAATCCAGTGAAAAGAGCCTTGTTTTAAGACACCTCCTTTCTTTCAAAAATAGCAACTCTGGGTATAAAATCTTTAGGAACTTGATTCTTGTGGAGGAAAGGCTGGTTCACATTCAGAAGCCTCTCTTGTCGGAGATGCCTAAGCAGCATAGAGCTCTTGACCTGGGCTGTCTGCGGTTCTATTGTTCCTCGATGAAATGCCACCGCGGGCAGCTCTCATATCGCTGCACAAAATAAGGTACGCAACGGCTGCCATGGCAGAGCTGCGCAGAACAGTGTCTGGATTTCAACGCCTCCTAACTAAAACTTAGGAGGCGCCGGGTTTTTGCAACCCTTGGGCACAGATAAAAAGCTTCTAAGCTCCGCAGAGGTGTGCAGCCGCCCTGTGAATCCTTATCCCTCCTCCTGCAGCCGCCCCGAGAAGTCATTCATGCCTCGCGTGAGCCCACCCACTTGGTGGCGAGTTGCCGTTGAGGCTCGGGGACGCGTCGCACCATTCATGCTTCGGGTCTAACCGATTCCAGCCCAGTGACGCGGATTTGAGCTGCGAACTAAAAATACCTCTGCTCCCAGCTGATGCGCCCTCCTCGCGGCATCACCAGCCACTTCAAATGGAGCAGCGCAGCTGCAGCAGGCGCCGGGCAGATGGAGCAGAGCCTGTTGAATGGCAGCAGAGGGCTGATGAGAAGTGTGGCCCCTGTACCCTCCTTGCCTGGCTTGTTTTCTTCTGGCTCTAAAGAGCCTTTTCTCTCCTCGCCGCTCAGATCCGCGCTGTTCCTGCACCGCGGGAGAAGTGGGGCTGAAGTTACTTGCAGACATGCGGCAGGCCCTACCGAGCGGCTTAACAGGGGATGGTGATTTTCTTTGGTGGAGAAACTGAAATCTTAATTTCTTTTTCTTTAACCCAAAGCGAAATGGGCTTGCAACAGGGATTTTTAGAGGGCTGGGAATTTTTCTGTCAAGAAAGCAGCTTGTGCGTTTCTCATAGGCGGAGTGTTAGCTGGCTGTTATTGTGCAGCAGCCACCTTACAGCACCTCCTGTGTAAACTGCAGGGGTGTCCCCAGGTTATTTCTCTTGTTCCTTCAAAAAAAAGGGAGATAAACACAATCCCATCAATGGAGATGCTTCTGTGTGAGTCTGTGCTCCCAGGCCTTTGTGGGGAAGGGCTCCATCCTGTGCCCACGGGGGCAAGCCAAATAGGATTGACTCCAGCTTTGATGGTTTGCAACAGGGATGGCAGCAAACGCTCCTGTTCCTGGCAGCTCACCCCGTAACAGGGCACAGAACAGCCAGAAAATCCTGGCTGCTGCAGGTAGCCCACGGCACCGCGAGCTGAAGCCTCGGGTAAGGTGCCAGGCTGTGGGGTGAGGAGCAGGTACCCTTAAGTGCCACTCTGATCCATGTCTCCAGTGTCTTTGTTTCCAAAAAAAAAAAAGCAAGTCCTGGACCCTTGAAGCTAATCCCGCAGTTCCAAGTGACTCAGAAAGACGGGTGCTTAATTCTGGATGAGGGATCTGGGGCTCAGGTTCCCCACGGTGAGAGCTGGCGCCAGCCTGAGGCCGTTCTGTAGGGCTGGAGCCGTGTGGCTGCGGAGGCGCGAGTCTCTCTGGACTTGCATGGTGGGGCCAGGGCGTGCTTGCGATGCACTGCACATCTTGAGTTCATTAGAGCTCCATTTCATGCATCTGTCCCTTAGGAAGAGGTTACGATAGCGCTATGGAGAAAACCATATTTGGAAATACAGCTCCTAATGAAAACACAAGGTCATGGTTATACCCCAGCGTTCTCATCTCTTATGAATCCAGTGCTAAATTAATTGATTTAGAGCATTTTAATGAAAACATAAGAATCTAATGCATGAAGATAGATTCATAGACTCTTACAGCTCTAATAACCTGGGTGCTGCTGGTACAACTGGAACAGGCTGCCCAGGGAGGTGGTGGAGTCTCCGTCTCTGGAGACATTCAAAACCCGCCTGGACGCGTTCCTGTGTAACCTGCTCTAAGGTGGCCCTGCTCTGGCAGGGGGGTTGGACTAGATGATCTCCTGAGGTCCCTTCCAACCCTATGATTCTGTGATTCTGTGTAACTATACCAACCCCGGTTTCCCCTGCAACTGAACGTGCGCTAAAGCTCAGTTTGCCTTGTTTACACTGGTTTTCCAACCTGCAAAGTTTGATTAAATTTTACAGGAGTGCTACGTTAAGCTAAGATACGCAAATCAGATCAGCTAAATCGTTTTTCCTTTTTTAAATTCTGCTTACCCAAAGCCACAGAGTGAGAGAGGACAAGCTGGCTTGCCCAGGGAGGTGGAATGCCATTACACAGGAGGCAATTAGTTGCTGTGCTGTTCAGCAGCTCTGGGAACTTTGGTTTCGCTTGCTTATTACTGTTCCACAGTTTGGTGTGAAACGACAGCTTTAGTGCTTGGAGTTGAATATGGCTTTATTGGTATGCAGCAGCCACTTTGGTTTGGTTTTTTTTCCCCCCTCCAAGTAATTTGCTAATGCTAGAACAAAGAGAAATTGGATTTTCTTACTGGAATAACCTGGGACACAATCACATGCAAGCTTCCCTGGTAGGTTTTTTTTTTTTTTTCTGTACGTGCAAATCTAGTATCCTGATCATTTAATAAATTACAGAACCTGTGCATATTACCTATCTTGGAAATGAATGTACTGTCATAATATTAACTAAAGTGCCTCCCCACTGGATCCAAGTCTGCAGATGCGTTTGGTATTTGAATGCAGCTCTTGGCTGCATGCTCAGAACCATTCAGGTGTTACTAGAAACGGTTCGGGGATGTTCTCAGCTGCTACAGCACAAAATATAGGGAGGAAATTTTACTTCCCGATATCCAGTGCTCGTTGCAAAATGCTGTGAAGGTCCAGGTTCGAAAAAGGTGTGTTGTCAGTGTTGATTCTGAGTTGTGTGTCCTTTGTGAAAACTCCCGTTGTTGCCGGTTGGTCGTCTTGGCTGTTTGAGTTTGGAAAGGAAATTCCTAGGCTGTATGGGGCCAAGATTTAAGCATGTCCTTTGCTTTACCTGGAAGAAAAGTGCTGTTGAAAAGAATTTAATTACTTCAGTACAAGGGGAGAGACCTTGTCTAGGTGTTCTGCTCTGCGTGCTTGTCTTTCCACGTGTGCTATTTAGTTGTCGGACTGAGGCAGGGTAAAGAATTCTGTTTAAAAAAAAGAAGATGAGGGAATAAACCGGGAAAATACCCCTGGAAGATGGGCTGATGTCAGAAGCTTCCCTGGTGTTGGTGGTGGGGAAATCTTTTTGTATCCTTACGTTGTGCTTCAGAAGGGTTTTGAGAACAAGCACTGAGCCAAAGGAAGAAGCCCTGCAGAAAGTTGCTTTGCAAGGTCAGATGTAGACTGTGCTGTCTCGCAGGAGGACTTTGTGGCTCTGGTTTGCAGAGTCACCAGACCCCCTGTGTGCAGGGAGATGTGTCCCCAGGCGGCACGGCTCAGCCCTCTCCCGCCTGTGCTGGGCACTAACCGGGGCTTCACTGGGTGCTGCGTTCTCGCTCCGATACCAGCAGCCCTCTCCAGAGCTGGGCTCAGCACGCTATCGCCAAATACCTGCCTTTTGTAATTTTATTTTATTTTTTTTTTTAAAGGCTGTGCCGTCACATGGCATTAGCCGTCCTGCCTTCAGCCTGGCACTGTTGCTTAGCAACTCTGCCCGATCTCCAAAAATCCCCAAATCCTGACACTGGGGAGCACAGGAGGGACGGGCGCTGCCCGCTGCGGGGAGAGGGGGGCAGGCTCTCCCCAGTCCCCAAATCTGTGCTAAGGGGAGGGGGCAGGGGGAGTTGGGCAAGCCGAGCGTCACCACTCCAGCCTGCTCCCAATTGCTCCAGGTGTCTGGCTGAGACAGCGTATGTTTTGTAGGGTTCTTTGCACTCTTCAGGCAGTAACGGAGGTCAGACAGGGAGGCAGAAAACAAGCTTTCCTAGGAGTTTGCCCTGCCTCAGTTTCCCCCCGCCCTGTACCCCCTTACCAGCCCATCCCAGCATGGAAATCTGCCTTCCAGCAGAGGCAGCGGCTGTTTAAATTGCAAGAGGTGCCATCACACGGTTGAAGGCTTTGGCGCAGGAGCAGCTGCTGTGCGGCCCCGTCTCGCCCGCTGTGTCCCCGGCGCGCAGCTCCCCGGGCGGCAGGAGCGCTCCCCTCCTCTGCCGTCACGCTGCCTGGTGGGGTACCAACCCCACAGCTGCCAAAATCGCAGCCTCCCGCTTGCAGCCTTGCTTCCGACCCTGCACCCACGCTCCCTGGGGAATGCCTTGCCTCTGACAGCATCCCCCGGCGGAGGGGGAGACTGCTCCCAGGCAGGAGGAAAGATTTGCTGGAGAAAGTCTTAAACCTTTGCCAGCAATTCCACTTCCAGGATACATGTCCAGAGGGGGCTTCAGACCAGTGAGGCTTAACCATAGCCTGTTAAAATTGGGCAAACAAAATCGCATTTAATACCAATATCCCTCGCAAACAACAATGTGCTCTCTGAGCCGGCGCTTGCGTTGAACGCTGTGCCTTCGCAGAGCCCCACAGGCTGCTCTCGCTGGCTGGAGGGGCATCGGAGATGGGAGTTTGGGCTTCATCCCAAGTGGGTGATGTCCCTCCGGTGCGAGTTTCTCCCAGCCACACTCCCTGCGAGCCGGGGACAGCTCTGCATTGCCCGTTTCCCTAATCTGGATGAATTTGTGGTGTAGAGGAGGAGTAGAGGTGGGAGGAGGAGACAGAGGGTTTTTAAGCAAAGGATCTCATTAGTTACTTATATCTGCCAGTTTCCATAGTAACTGGGGAAGAGAGGAAAACCTAAATCTGAGTATGTCTGGATAGCTGGATGCCTGAACCCTCCTCAACCTGCACGCAGCCGCGCTGGGGAGCTGGGGAGCGAAGGGGTTCAGCCCAGCCGCAGGCGAAGGGTCCAGGCTGCCCGTGGAGCGGCTCCGCAGCTCTGGTTATCAGCACTGCCCTGGGGAGAGGCAGCGGATCCCGGTGTATGTGTCGATGTGCAGATTTGTGGGGCCTTTTATTTCCTGCTTCTGCCACTCCCTGGTGTGTGAGCAGCCTCCGCTGTCCCCCCTCTAATCCCTCCACGCACCAGCTTGTGTCCGTTCTCAGATCCAGCACAGATGCCGATGGATCTCGGTCTTTGTGGGTGCAGGGATGGATTAGAGCTACATGGTCGCTTTGTGCTGCTTCCCTGCTGCTGTCCGGCTCCTCACGCTCCTTGAAATGGATCCCACGTTCCCAGACTCTTGGCTTTCAGTGCAAATTGGTATAAGGCCACTTCTCTCCCCTGCTTTTTATCAAAAGTGCCCAACCTGCTGATAATGGCCCAGCATAAACAGAGTGTTCCACCCTGTCCCACCAGAGAGCTTGAAGGAATTAAATTCCTCCTGCTGGGCACCAGGAATGGGAATTTGCCAGGGATGCTTATCACTTGTGGAGTCCTCCTCCCTGAGCCTTCTGCCCAAAGAATGAGCATGCCCCTTTTACTGGCACCCAAAGACAGGTTTGCCCAGCTCCGTGCTGTGCTGAGAAACCCCTTGGCATCCAAAAGCCGCTGGTTTGGGTCTGTGTCCCTGCGTATTTGCCTCTGGTCTTGTTTCTTTGAAAGGTCCCTTAGAAAAAACGTGTGTCATGGTTACATCCGCACAGGTCTCCAGGTGAAATCACACACCTTCTGCGAGTGCTGGGGTCGTACAGTGTGTGAAAACTGTATCACAGCCCTGTGATGTCTGTGGGTTTTTACCCTTTCAAGTGATTCCTTTTTAAAATAAAAAAAAAAAAGAAAGGATTTTCACTACCTTGTAGGACATTGGTTTGTCCAGAAGTGTCTGTGCGAGATGGGGGGAAGCAGGAGGGAGCTGTCGTGGTTGGGACGGGACCTCAGAACCAGGCACCCACGTGAGCCTCGGGCTGGGATCTTCGTACTTCTCTGCCTTCATCATCTGAGTTTTGGCTGGCTCCAGGTTAGCCTGCCTGGGGCTTGCTGGGAGCTACGGATAGAGCAGAGACCTCCTACCCGCCGAGCTGCAGCCTCTCGCCTTGATGAAGGCGAGACCCAGAGCAGTGAGCAGGGAGTGAAAGCCCTGCAAGACGGGCGAATGCTTCCCAAGGGATCACAGCCTGAAAAGGATGAGGTGGGTCCATGGAAGGAAGCTGGAATTTTTTTTCTCCTTCTGTCATGTCTGCTCCTGTCCCCAGAGAAAACTTTGGGCCAGAAGTCAGCGTTTCCGTGTGCGCTTGCGTCCTGAGAATGCTCCTCTGGGCTCTCTCATCTCTGCAGATGCTGAATCTGAATTAACACATGTGTTTTTCTTCCTTCTCTCCGAAGACACCGTCTCCAGCAAACTGCAGAACAACAACGTCTACACCATTGCCAAGAGGAACGTGGAGGGCCAGGACATGCTCTACCAGTCTCTGAAACTCACCAACGGCATCTGGATCTTGGCCGAGCTTCGCATTCAGCCGGGGAACCCGAACTACACGGTGAGGTGTCGGACTGCAGAGGGCACGTGGCGCAGGCTGGGATCCTTCCAATTCGCCTTGCCCACGGAGCCGTTTCTCCTTGCTTTGCCCAGTGTGCTTGTGTTAGGGGAGATCCTGTTAATTTGACTGAGGGGTTAGGAACACCCACTGAACTGGAAAAAAGTGGGGAAACAATAGAATTACACTGCTCCGTCACCAGTGAGCTGGGATAATGCCCGCTCGGCAATGAGCAGTTACTTGCCAAGGTTACCCAGAGATAAAGCCAAGAGACATTAGCGAGAAAGCGCTGCCAGGATGCCCTTCCCCCTCTCATAAACAAGGAGAAATTTATGCCCTGCCGCGTTCCTGCGGCGGAGACCGGCTGTCTGGATATCGGAGCCTCTTTGGCCTTGCGCTGGCGTCAGCCTGTGGCTGTGGGAAGGTGCGGTCTGTCCTGCATCGTGCGCCCGTAGAGCTGTTCCCTTTGCTCCCCTTCTGAGGAGCTGGGTGTTCTGAGCATCCCAATATTAGAGGATTTATCTCCTGTTGGAAGCCCTTCCCGGAGCTTTAAGAGAAATCCATGGGCTGGGGACCTGCGGGGTGAATGTCAGCGTTGGGAGGTGACTTAAGATGTTTGCACAAGGATTGATGCCACGAGCCTGGGCTCAGCCTTGCCTTAGAAAGGGATAACAGCCGAGTTTGTGTCCGTCAGGACCGAGCGGCAAATCCTTAAAGTCCCCAGGCTCAGTGCTGTGATTTGCATGTCCCTTGTCTCAGGGTCTGGGGCAATGTCCCCTTCCTTCATGCCTGCAGAGGCACCTACATTTGTTGAGGAATTTGGGAACTCCATCGTGGGAGTTTGCTTTTATTTTTTTTTATACCTCCTCCTGCTTGTAGCAAGCTCTGCAAAGGCAGTTCGGTGTTGGTGACAACAAAACCAGTACCCAGGAGTGTACTCTGTGTGGTTGTCATCAGCCACATCCACGATCTGTCCAACCCATGCTGGAGGTCAGATGTTTCCAGTTGCCTTCGTGGAGATGGGGAAAAAGCTCCCGCCTTCCTTTGCACCACCGCTAACCTCTCCTCTCCTCTCCGCAGCTCTCCCTGAAATGCCGAGCTCCCGAAGTGTCCCAGTACATCTACCAGGCCTACGATGCCATCTTGAAAAACTAACGGGAGATCAGCCTGTGCCTCACCCTGCGGAAAGGAGGGGGGAGAAAGGGGTCCCCAGATCCTCCTTCGCCACTGGCATGGGGAAAAGCACTCTTAACTGGAAGCAGCCGTATTCATGTGTAGGATTTCAGTCAAAGGCACTGATTAAACAAGGTAGCAATTAGTATCCACGTGCTAATGATGATAGGGAACAAACCCCTTTGATATTTTTAGCGTCCATGGAGTTTGTAACCACTGCTTCGACTACTCCCACGTCCCCCTCGCCCCTCACTCGTTGTCCGTTCTCGTGGGCTTTCTCCATTTTGTGCCAATGTTCAGTGTTTTCTAAATGGCTTTAGGCGTAGTAACGATTTTGTAAAATACCGCTCATTGGAAAAAAAAAAAAACCACAAAAAACAAGCAAAACCCACCCGTCAGCTCATTAAAACAAGGCAAAAGTGTCGAAAACATAACACTGCACTTTATTTTATATTTTTATACATTTTTTTTTGAGTTTTTCTATTGTAATTGGCTTAAAGAGAAGGCAATTCCAAGGAAGTATTGGGAGCCCTGCAGGGACGTCGGGCTCTAGCAGAGGGAGCACAGCCTCGGGGAACTAGGAACAGAGCCATCAGTTCGGTCCGTGGAGGCGGATGGAGCCCTAAAGAGGGGTTTTTTTTATTACACTTGTGCTGACAGACTCAGCTCTGCTTTTGATGGTGTGTTTTCACTCCAACCATCTCCCTGGCTCATTAGCTGCTGATTTGAGAAGCGAGGCTGCTTTTGTGTGGGGAGGAGCTGCAGACCTAGATTGATAACGGGACAGCGCTGGATGAAAATGAAGGAAACGAGACCGCTTTTAGAGCAAAAGGCTCTTCCCAGAGCTCCAGGTATTGTCTCTGCATCCTCGCCCACCCGCAGCCTCTCTTCTTGTTCTTTCTGTGCCTGCTGTGGCCAAACTGCCTTCTGGCCGTCCCCTGAGCTGTGCCACCTTCACCCAGCGCTGCGCTAACCCCAGCAATCCCCAAGGCTCGGGGTGGTAAATCCCAGCGGGGCAGTGCCGCTTCCCTGCCGGGGCTGCAGGCATCAACTGTGCCCCCATGGAGAGGGGCCGCTGCTGGCAGTGTCCCGGAGTGCCACAGGGAGCGGAGCGGCTCTCCCTATTCCGTGCTGTCCCCCAAAACCCAGGCTGGGGTGTGATGGGAGATGGTTTGGGCTCGGCAGGGTTTGTACCCTGCCTGCCTTGGGGGCGTCGGGTCCCGGCTGGGCTGAGCGCCGAGCAGATTGCAGGAGGGTTTCTTCCATTTGCAGCTTGGCTCTGTGTGCCCAGAGGCACTCGGTAACAAGGGCCAGTCGGGTTCCTGCTCTCACCCCCTCTCCCAAGCAGCCCCATGGCCTGGCTTTGCTTTTCCAACCTGTCCTTAGGGTCAGGATTGCTTCCCTTTCCAGTCCACGGCTGTGGACTCGCCACATTGCAACCACTAAGTGCTGCGGCAACAGCAGTGAAAGCAAAGCCTCTTGCATGTCCTTGCTCCATCCATAGCTTGTCCTGCTTCAACCCAGCCACTAACCAGCGCGGCTTCACCCTCCCAAGCATGCTTTGACGCCACCTCCTCCCCAGCGAGCAGAGCTCCTATGCCTCGCAACCCCCATGTTGTCCTTTTAGATGCCGCGTTCAAAGTCAAATGTTTTACGGTGGGAGATGGTTCATCAGGGCTTTGGCGCTCTCTGCAACCCAGAAGCCAGCGCTGGGAAAAGGTCACAGTGCTCTGGAAGAGACTCCAGATGAGCCCGGGAGCTGTGGGACTCCAAGGAAAATGGTGTCCCCTGTGTAGGGAACCCCCTTTCCCCTGCCTGGGGAAAAAAGTGGGGGAGAGCTGGAGCAATCCAGCCCTTGAGCCCTGCCCACGTGTGCTGAGAGGCGATTTGCTCCAAGCGCTAGGGGGGCACTGCAAAAATCGTTGAGAGCAATTAAGGAAGCACCGGCGGCGCTGAGTGCGATGCTGTGTCGGGGCAGAGAGGAGGTCAGAGAGGGTCAGGATCAAACACTTAACTCTCCTCCGCTAAACAGCTGCTGTGGCTTCGATGTGTGTGTGGGGGGTGATGCTGAGCACCCCCTTCTCTTACCAAATTTTTTCCCTGGCTCTTTGGGCGCGTGGGTGTCTCTGCGCTGCAGGGCAGAGCCTGGCCTTGCTCCCTGGCCTTTCCCCCTCCTCTCCCGCCGCCCCGCTCCTTCCAGTGTTGGCCGCGTAGTTGTGTTGCTCTTCAGGCTTTACCTGCCGTCCGTGTCAATAAACGCATTTCCACCACGCTCTGGCTGCCTGTGGCTCTGTGGGGCTGGGGAGAGGATCCCGTTCCCCGGCTTTTAGCCTTGTCCCCCAGGAGCAGGTAAGGCTGGAGGCTGGATTTGGTGAGGAGGAAAAAAAATTTGCTCACCGGGAGCAAAATCCTCTTTTTATCCTCTTTTCACCAGCCACTTTTCTACAGCAGAGACCCCCCCAAGAATAGGGGCTTGCGTGGCGAGGAGATAGCAAGCGTCCTCGGTCCTCTGCCTCCGGCTGCTGCTCCGCTCTCATCTCCAAGGGCAGCAGGAAAAGGCCCCCGGCTTGCAGGGGGCACCGCCACCTCGGCACGGACAGCTGCTGATGAGGAGCGGGAGGAAGATGGATGTACCCATTTAGCCCTTTCTGGGCCCCAGGTGGGCTTTGTGTGACGTGACCTCATTTCCCCGCGAGGAAATGATAAAATGGTGTGAGTCAGTGGTGCGTTCAGATTGCTCTGGAGCAGCGCTGGGACCTTCCGGAGGGCTTTGCTGTGGCTGGTCCTGGCTTGGGCAGGATGGGTTGGGCTGTGAAACCTCGGTGGCGGGCCAGAGCTGAGCTCAGGCAGCCCCAAACTCAGCCCTCGAAGCGGCCAGAAATGCAGCAACCCAAGCAGCAGGTCCGGGAGGTGACGATCTCCAGCGGAGCAGCTCCTTCCCTCGCCCCTGCCCAGCCTTGGCTTGGTGGCACTTGGGGATTCGGTAACTTCCACCCTCCAAGGACCTGAGGAGGCAGATCCCGCCTGCACAGGGATGTTCTTGTGTTAGAACCCGGTGTACGTGTCTAGTAGCAGCGGTGATGGGCTGGTTTGGGCTCAGTGGTGCTGCTGTTGTGTCCCTTCAGGCGTCCCTGATGTGCCTGGGATGGGTTGCGTGCCCAGCTGATGGGGATAGGATGGGATGGGATGGTTGTTCCCTGCTGTGGGTCTGCTCCTGCCGTGGGTCTGGGGCTGAGGCTGGGGCAGCATTTGGCCCACCAGGAGCAAAAGCTGCTGCAGGATGCTCAGGGCTCTGCCAGGTCAGCCGCTGTCCCTTTCGTATCCCATGGGAATGGGAAAGGTTTCTCCCTCCCCATTCTGACAGGGGCTTCTTGGAGAGAAATTGGTCTTTTCCTGCTGCTCTGGATTTCCAGGCACACTGGTGTCCTGTAAATGGGGACACGCCAACCCCAGGCCATGCTCTACCTTCCAAACTGGGTTTGCTTCATTAGCATCGTTAACCTCCGGTGCTGGGAGCCCGGGGGCCACAGGTGATGCTCCCCGGGCTGGGAGCTGCCCCACGGCCTCCCCCGTTCCCGACACCCACGCTGTGGGCAGGGACCACCTGGGCTGCTCCTTGCTGCTCTGGCTGGAGATGGGGCAGCCTTGGGGTGCTGGGTGGGCTCCCCAAATCCCTGCCGCTCCTGCCGGCCTTGCACGCATCCTGCTCCACACCAGCACATGTGCTGAGGGCCAGCACTGTGTGGCAGCGGGTCCCTGAGCCCACAGTGCAGCACGGGGAGAGGCAGGGACTCCCCCAAGGATTTTGGAGGCGGAGGCGGGGGCGGACTGCGGCCCCCCTAGCCATCAGCTCTGCCTGTCCCCTGCGTGCCAGGACACGGGAGCTCTTTGACGGATGATTTTCGGTTCGCGTCAGTTGCCTGTCGCTGAGGCTGGGATGAGCCTCCCAGCCAGTGGGGACGTGCCAGGATCCAGCCCCGCTCCCCTCCCCCCTCCCCCTCCCTCGTATATTAAATTTCACAAATAAAACTGCAAGCGAAGAGCATCTCGGAGGGAAATGCTAAAAATAGCCCCGAGGCTGGAGCCTGAATCGTGCAGGCGAGTTCATGTGCAGCCGCGATCCCTGCCCTCTCCCAGCAAGATTTCAGGGCTCGGGGCTGCTTTATGGCCATGCGGGGAAGGGGAGCAGCGCCTGGGGCTGGTGATAACCCCCAGGGACACCTAAATATTTCCCTGGCTGCGAGCATCAGGCGGCTCTGCAGGAAAATAAGCCCCAAGTCTCAAAGCCTGGGTGTAGGCTGAGATGGAAAAGGGGCTCTGCCTCCCTTTGCCTGGCGCTGACCTCAGCCCCAGCCCTGGGACAGTGGCATGAAGGCTCTCCCATATTTTGCCCCCCCAGGAGCTGTGGGACTTGTCTGCCATCCCGTTCTCCCCCTAGGAAGGATACGGCAATGTGTTTCCATTTGTACCCCCTCCTCGCCCTGGAGAGGAGCCCCCGGAGACGCTGCTTTTCCCAGCCAAAGGTGCCGATGAGGCCGGGGGGAGCCCGGCCGTGCTGTGGCTGGTGTTTGGGCTCAGCAAAACCTTTACGATCCCCGCCAGCCCCGCGGGGACACCTCGGCGCTCGCTGGTGTCACGGTGAGCTGGAACAAGGGTCGGAGGCTGCTTCGAGGAGCAGAGAGGCTCAGGGAGTCCACCAGGAGTGGGTCACGGGGGCCTGGACCACGCTCCCTGGGGGTGCGACCAGCATCTTCCTCACCGTCCAGTACCTTCCTCTCCGTCCAGCACCTTCCTCACCGTCCAGCACGCAGGTAAATGCTCGGTGTCCCAAAACTGCAGGTGCTGCAACAGACACGTCCCTCCCTCGGTGGGGCCTGGCACCACCCCGAACTGTGAGCACCCCCCCGGTGACAGCGGGCCCAGAGAAACCCCCAGCCCTGCTAGCTGGGCCGGGGGCTCGCACAGCGAGGGGGTGAAGGGATGTGCCCAAGAGCACGCCGAGCAGCAGTGTCAGAGGAGGGACTGTGTCCCTGGGGGGGTCCTACCCGGCTCCCCCAAAGGGGTCTGGCCCCAGGGGGCTCCCACAGGGTGGGCATGAGGGTACAGAGGCTGCTGGGGGCCAGGGGGAGAAGGGATGATGGTGTTGCACACAGCGCACTGCAGGGAGGTTCGTTTCCCATCGGCACCTCCCCAGAGCCCCGGGAAAAGCCGGGGTCCCTCCTGGCTTCCTGCTACTCGATCTGGGCATTCCCTGCCTCCTTTCCCAGGTGCTGCCTCCTTCCCTGCCTGGGCACTGCCTGCATCATTCCCCGGCATCCCTGCCTGCATCCCTACCTGGGCACTGCCTGCATCCTTTTTCAGGCATCTCCTCCATCCC
>VXBO01014957.1:148861-159554 GCA_013400135.1 Rhinoptilus africanus | reverse complement strand
GGTCGCGGCGGGGGCCGGGGCATCCTCCTTCCCGGGAGCAGCCTGCCAGCCTCCGCCGGCCCTGCAGCCCGCCGAGCTCGGCCTTGTGCTGGGCGCCTGGGCCCCCCCAGGGCTGCTCCCCGCTCCCCACCCCACCCTGGGGCCACCCTGGCTGCGTCCCCGCTCCGCGGCTCAGTTTCCCGCGGGGGCACGCTGGCGTGGGATGCTCCCGGGGCCGGGAGGCGTCACGTTGGCCTCTGATGCTTTGGGGGAGAAGCCCGCTTTCTGGGGCCCGTGAGCCGGCTTTCCCCATGCGTGGTCCCTGTGTGCCAGCTCGGAGGGGGAGAGGGTTTTGGGGGTGACACGGCGGGGCTCAGCCTGCCCCGCAGTTCAGGGCAGCCCCACGGGTGCTGGGGCTCTGGTTGCGTCGCTCCATCACCCTCCAGCCCCACGGAGGAGCTGGGGGTGCTTCGGCGAGGAGGAAGGGTTTGTGGGGACGGGGTTGTCCCTGCGGCAGAGTGTCCCCTGGGATGACAGTGCTTGCTGCTGGCAGAGAAAGGCCCCAGCAGGGCCGGGGGTGGGGGCTCCTCCACCCCCCTGTTTCCCTGCCTGTGGCACAGAAACGCTCCCGCTGCTGGGGCTGCGGCGAGCGGGTCCCCAAGGGCAGTCAGCGCCCCAGGGGACAGTGCCTTGTCCCCCAGCCCTGGGCACAAACCCACCCTACTGCCCTCGGGGATGGATGAGGGCCTGCTGAAGGGCCCCTGCCCCGGTAGTGAGGAGGATGAGGATGATGAGGGTGGTGTGAGCCACGGCCCAGCCTGGGAGACCGCGGGGAGTCCGGCCTCCACAGCAACCTTCCATGGCCAAGCTCTCCTTGGGGCAAAAAACCCCCAACAAGGCAGGCAGGACAGGGTGGTTTGAACGTCTGCTTTCTGCCAGCTCAGGGAGCGCTGCCCTGCGCTTTGGGGATGATTTTTAGGGAAAACAGACCAGAGCATCACAAACTGGTAAAAGCATCCACACTTCGGGATAAAGCACAAGCCAATTCCTAGCAATGGGAGCGAGCAGCGGTGGGACCCAGCCCATCACCCTTGCTGTTTCCATTACAGCTCCCAGTCAGGAACCTGGTGCCAGGGGGCATTTGGGCTCCTCGGACTCAGCTCCCGCATCCTGGTGTGTGGATTATCACCCCATGGCCCCCCGTAGGCATGGCCCTGCCCCAAGGCACCTCTGGCCTCACCACGTGTGCCAGCAGCTTGTGGGCTCACCCCATCAGCTGGCTCGGAAATTAGCCTCCATCAAGTTAATTGCCAAACCGCTCAAAGCCTGAAATTAAACATTAAAGCTGTCGCTCGCAGGCACAGAACAATTCCCCCGCTCCCGCCCCAGGAAAAGGCAATTCTGGCTGTCCAAGCAGAGGGAAGATGGATTCCCTGGCTTAGGGCAGCTCCGGGATGGAGCAGCTGATGACAATCCTGGTGGGTGCTATGGGACAAGTCCCCAGCACAGCCCGGGACCCCACTGCTGCTGGGGCCGGGCAAACCCGGAGCTGCAGACAGTCCCTTTCCTGGGGATTTCCTTGCTCTGAATGTGCCCGTGAGAACCTTCCCGGGATGAAGTTTGCTCAAATCCTTGGCTCTGCAGGGTGGGAGCCTCCGAGGGGGACCCCGGGGTCTTGCAGTCCCGAGGTCCCCGCTGGGGATGTCTCCCAGCCCTGAGGGATGCTCCTGCTCCCCGAGGACAAACATAACCTTTTTTCCCACGTGCTCCTGCTTGGAAAAAATATTGCCTGAAGCCATAACGGGGTCTGTCAGGGTGTCTCCGGGATCTGACCGGCTTTTCCTTGACCTTGCAGTGACGGGCTGTCCCGGAGGGGAAATGCATCCTGAATGGGGCTGAGGCCCCCTGCGCGGGAATATGCAGCCTCGGGGCCGCGGGGGCAGCAGCAGGGCAGCGGCCGGCGCGCGACGGCATGGTGGCAACATTCAAGATCGCCGTGCTGGGAGCCCAGGGCGTGGGCAAGAGCGCCATAGTCCGGCAGTTCCTCTACAACGAGTTCAGCGAGGTCTGCGTGCCCACCACCGCCCGCCGCGTCTACCTGCCCGCCGTCGTCATGAACGGCCACGTCCACGACCTGCAGATCATGGACTTTCCCCCCATCACCGCCTTCCCCGTCAACACCCTGCAGGTAGGGGCTCCGCGGGATGGGGTCCCCACGCTGTGGGGGTCACCAGCGATGGCAGTTTTGCCGTATAAACCCTGCGGGGTCACGGTTCCTCCTCTTCCCAGGATGCTTCTCCTTCCACATTGGGTTTTGCTTGCTAAAAGCTGGTGCGAGGGATCGCGTCCTCATGGTACTGGCCGAGCAGGCCCAGGATGCAGTATCTTTTAAAGCTTTTTCACCTAAAATGATGGCAAACGCAGGAGGGACAGTGTCCCACTCTGAGGACCGTGGCTCCGGTGATGCCGGATCTCCCCCTCCCGGATCACTGATCCCTGGATCCCGGAGCACTGGGATCTGGTTCCATCACTGTCAGAGCCAGGGCCAGCAAAGGGCTAGGGGAGCACAGCCAAAGCTTTTGGGTGAAAACCAGGGGTTTCTGGAGAGGCAGACCCCGATGCACCCACTGCCCAAGCCAGGCGGAGCAGGGCTGCTCATCCCCTCTCCGGGTGGCCGTCATTCCCCGATGTCACCTGGGTTTGTCCCTGGAGCGCTGAGCCTGCCGGCTCCTCACCTCGCAGCACTCTCAGGTGCTTCCAAAACATTCCCAAAAGGCAGCGTGGTGTTGAAAATTCTTGCCGTCAGTGACTACTGCTTCAGGGGGGTTTAATGGGGGAAAAAGAGGCTTTTAAGCTTGTGCCACGGCTCCATCCCAAGGGCACGAGTTGTGCCAGCCCTGCGGGGAAAGGAGCCGGAGGTGCCCAGCTGTGGCCACAGGAGGACAATGCCACCAGGGGCATCGCCTCCCTCCATCTGGGCTCTCTTACATTTTTAATCCATATAATTACATGATGCCCGTGCCCGACAGGGACAGGGTTACAGGGGTCTTGTAGAGCTGCAGGTGTCCCCTGTGCCGCCGGGCAGGAGGCGAAGTGAGCGCTCTGGGGGCGAGGAAGAGGTTTAAAAATTAATGGGCGCGTGCAGAGAACGAAAGGTCAGTGCGAGAGGCGGCCCGAAATAGCACAGGGTAATTTATTGACACGGCAGCCGATGCTAACACACTCGATTAACTCCCCGCCTCGCCGCGCTCAAGAGGAGGCGGCCGGTGGGAAAGGATGGAGGTTTCCAGGGAAGAGAGGATGGTCAGAGGGATGGCTCCGAGGGGAAAGGAGAGGATCACAGTGGGGGATACGGCTCTGTCCGCTGGGAAGCATCGCTGGGCTCTGTTCCGTGCCCGGGAGCAGCATCCCTGCGGCGATGTCCTGGGGAAGCAGCAGAGGCCAGTGGGTCCCTGATGTCCTGCTCCTGCATGGCATCAGGCAGGATGCACAGTGTGACCTTCCTCCAGCCCCGAGCATCCCGGGAAACCTGAGCCGTGCAGGGAAATCCATCCTGACATCACGGCACTGGAGCAAGCTGCACCCCAGCGTGCGGAAATAGCAGCAATTTATTGATCTCCCGGGTGTATCAGGACTCAGAGTTATCCAAGACGCTGCTCCATCCGCCCGCGGCTCTGACAGCGAGGAGCAGCGCATCCTCCCCTCCACCCCGTGGATGGCAGAGGGGCTCTGTCATGCCCCTCGCTCCCAGCTCCTGCCCACACTCTGGTCTGCGATGGAGACCAACCCGCACCCCAAAACTTTCCTTCTCCCAGTTTCCTCGGGTCCTAGGTCTCCTCCTTTTGCCTCATCCCGATGGTAAACTCAGAAAGGGGTGACTGACGGTGCTGAGGTTTGCTCGGGGAGAGGTGATGCCTTTCCTCCTGGGTGCATCCCTCTCCTCTCCGGTGGCACTCGGGAGGGTTTGCGTGGGCTGCCATTCCCCGCTGTCACTGCAGCCTCGGTACCCGGACCGGGCTGCGCTGGGGCAGTGGCTGGAAGCGGGGCAGGTTTGCATTCCTACAGCATGGGGAAAAACCCCAACCCTGTCATTCCTGGAAACCCAAAGCTTTCCTAACAGCGTCTATTACAGCTACAAATTTTGGCTGCGGAGAGGCCACCCCTGACAGTCCCTACCCTGACTCCCGATCTCACACTCGCAGACCCCCCTTCCTGAGCAGCTGCTGCTCCTCTTCCATCCCCACATCCCCTCCAAAGACCCCCACTGTCACCTTCCCCCTCTGACCCATGGAGCTGCTGGTCCATCACCCCCATCCCCATGGAGCCATGGCCGGGCTGAGTCCCGCTCAACCCTCAGCATCCTCCTCACCCACCCCGCCTAAAAACCAGGGTGCGTCACTAATTAACACACCTAATTAGCAGCTCTGGAGGCTGAAGCTTACATCCCCTCCAAAGAGGGTTGCATTGAGCCCCGCTCCCGGCTCTCCCCTGGGCTGCTGTGTATTAGGCAGGCTGTAATCCTCCCTCAGGAGAGGAACTGGGGCTGACAAATCCCGTTATCTCTCCTCTGGATTAAGGAGGGGGATAAGGGATCTCTGGAGACAGGAAGGGGGTGGCTGAAGGGCTGCAGGGGGCACTGAGAGCCATCCTAGGGGTGGGTTGGGGCAGAGCAGAGGTGAGCTGGGTGCTGGGTGTCAGGGCTGGCGAGCCCGCAGCTCCCTTGCTACCTGCCAGCGTAGCAGCATCCTCGGTGTGCTTGGCCTCGGATCAGCGCGGGGCATCCCCCGGGCATGGTGTTGGGGCTGAGCCGGGATTGATCCCTCTCTGCACCTTGCAGGAGTGGGCGGACGTGTGTTGCAGGGGGCTCCGGAGCGTCCATGCCTACATCCTGGTCTATGACATCTGTTGCTTTGACAGCTTCGAGTACATCAAAACCATCCGCCAGCAGATCCTGGAAACAAGGTAGGGACCACTTTGCTGCATCCCGTGGGGCTCCCAGTGGGGGGGTAGCGCTCACCCCAGTGCTCCCCTGCTCTTGGCATCAGAGATGAGATATTAGAGATGGGGGAAAAGCCACTTTTCAGGGCTGGGGGCCCAAAAGCAAAAGCAAAACTGGACCCAAGGGCAGGAAAAGGAGCAGGACCCCGGGCAGGTATCCCCTGTGGGTGAGGGCAGCCATCCCTGGGGAAGCAACTGGGCTGGTCACAAAGAGGTACAAGGGGACAGGCCAAGACGAGACACATCCCTCTTGGCAAGGCAAAGCCAAGGGCCGGTTTGGGATGGGTTGTGGAGGTCCATCATTGCGCTGTGCCCCATCCCCTGCTCTCCTCCCTCACTGCCCGTCCTCCCCAGGGTCATCGGCACTTCAGAGACGCCCATCATCATCGTGGGCAACAAGAGGGACCTGCAGCGGGGCCGGGTGATCCCGCGCTGGAACGTCTCTAACCTGGTGAAGAAGACGTGGAAGTGCGGCTACATCGAGTGCTCGGCCAAGTACAACTGGCACATCCTGCTGCTCTTCAGCGAGCTCCTGAAGAGCGTGGGCTGCGCCCGCTGCAAGCACGTCCACACCACCATCCGCTTCCAGGGCGCCCTGCGCAGGAACCGATGCACCATCATGTGAGCCACCCCCTGCCCTGATGGACCCCCCCTCCCACGGCCGTGCCCGTCCTCGGGGACCGCGGCTGCCCATCCCTGGGGACCACGGCTCCTCGGTATCAGGGCTCTCTGCAGGGGTGATGCTGCGGTAGGACCTGTGCTGGAGGCACCTCGGGGTTTGCTTCCCCGCCGGCGCTGGCCCCCTGCGGTGACATTTGGGGACGCTGCGCCTTGGGCGGTGCCGGGCAGGGTGATGCGGGGGCCGTCGGTGGGTCGGAGCGGGTGTGCGGCCGGGCTGCCTGGAGGTAGCGAGGGGTGAGGGAGGACCTCGGCTGAACCCCCAAGCCCTCCCTGAGCCTCCAGGGCTCAGGGCCAAAGTGCCGGGGGGGAGTTTGTGGCTCCTCCATGCCTGAAACGCTGCGTGGCACCAGGGTGTGGAGGAGACACCTCGGGTGGTGCCCAGATGTTGGCTGTTGAGTCCATCCCTACTGGCTCCTGCCCTGGCATCACAGGGGCAACGCTTGCTGCTGTCTGCCATCGCCCACCCCCCGGAAGAAAATTGCCTGGTGCTGGTGTCCTGATGTGATGGAAGTGGCAGAGCCAGGAGTCCCATTTTCCTCCCGGCAGAGCTGGCGTTTCTCCCCTTGGAGGGCAGAGCAGCCTCCAGCAAGAGGCCAGGTTACACGGGCTCTCTTTCAGCTCGCTTGGGTCAGATTTCCAGGTGGCATTCCTGTATGAAAACAAGAAAGGGGAAAAAAAAAATATAATAATCAAGCCCCCCATCCTGCCCCTTACATCCCCCTCCAGGGTGCTGGGTGCTGCTTCCCCAGGGCTCCGAGTTCCCGTTCAGCCAAGGAAGGCTTCTCCTCCCCCACCAGCCTGTCGAACACCAAATAAACCTGGAAGTGCTCCTTGCCGGGCAGGTCACCCCTCCGCTACCTCGCGTCCCGGGCTCAGCGGGCAACGGGCTTTGCACAGCACCGACCCAAACCCCCGGCTTCCCCCAGGTGGGCGGGGGGTGTCCCCTGTGCCATCGCCCCCGCCAGCGGTGCCGGAGGCAGGTCCGACCCCGCCGGGCTTTCCCACGCCACGCTCGCCTCCATCCACGCGAGTGGCGGCGCAAAGGCAGCCTCCGAAGCAATAGGGNCCGGCGCTGGGCAGTGTAGCCAAAAGGGGCCAGCCCCACCTCTCGCCCCGTGGCCAGGTTTCCATCCGCCGGCAGCACCGCGCTGCTCTGGGTAACACTTTCCATCAAGCGTCGGTCCAGCTGGGCTCCGGCAACGCTGCGTTCCACCACCCCGTCCCCAGCCACCGGGGCCACGCGCTGCCCTGCAGCCCCAACTCCCGGGGCTCGAGGGGGTCATCCACTCCTCCCTTCCCACCCCCAGCAGCCGCTTCAGGCCCCAAACCCCATTCCCCTAAAAAAAAAAGAAGGAAAAAAGGCGCTGGGGGGACACAGTTCTGTCTCAGGTGGCTGCGGGAGCCCCGGCCGCGGAAGGGCAGTGGCACTTGTCACCATCCCTCGCCTTCATGGCAAACATACCGGCCCCCCCACCCCGACCTCACCTCGTCAGGATTTATTAACACGTGTAAGTCCAGGTTATCGATCTCTGGCTAGCTTTATCCCTCCAAATTGTTTGAGAAGGAAACTCCTTGGTAAATGCTACTAATAAAGCATTTATAAAGTGCTCCGACGCACACATATCAACGACTAAGCCAATACATTGTTTGTTATAACCCTGTAGCCTGCAGTTTATAGCACAATTAGTTACAGGTTTTTATAGCATCTATTTAGTATTTTGAAAAAAAAAAGGTTATAAATATAATTGTTATATTCTATTGTACTTTATAGACAGAGAAAGTTATATTAGTAAAGATAACTCTCACTGCTTCGACAGCATTTCCCAGCTCCCGAGAAAACGAGGGCTACAAAGAGCTACTTTCCCAAGAGCCCAGGAGGGGGTAGGTGGTGGCACCAGCAGGGAAAATGGGACAGGGATGTCCGGCGTGTGGCCAGGCTGGTGGGACCAGAGCTGCCAGGAGCACCGCAGCAGCCACAGCCTTGCCCACACCCTTAGCACGCAGCGTTACCGCTCCCCCGCCGCAGCCAGGGTCCTGCTAAAAACAACCTGCTCCCGAGCCTGGGAGAGGCTGAGGATGTCCCCACCGCTGTCCCCAGGGCAGTGCCGGGTGTCTGTGTCCCCCCCCAGCCCTGTGCGTGTGGTGCCACAGGAGGTGATGCCTGGGTTTGGTCCAGCCCCGGCAAGGATGCTTCCCTCTCCTCCTCCTCCTGCCCCGGTGAGCGTCCCGGTTGCCTGGACTTGGCTTTCCTTTCCCCCCTGGACTTCTTGTCGGAGATTCCCGAGGTGTCTACACCGCCTGTAACGTCCTGCACCCCCTTTATNCAGCCTGCGTTAGCAAAGGGTGTCGGGGCGGTGTGTCGGCAACGGGTGGGCGAGAGGCTGAGGGGACCGTGGTTCCTCCTTCTGGGCTGTGGGAGACACGGGGAAATGCCATCCTTGCCCGCTCTGAGGCCAGTCCATCCTCCGGCCAAACCATCCCAGTGATGTCTGGTGTAAGGAGGGGACGCNATTTGAAATCCAATTAAAAAAAAATCAGGTCTGTCCCTCCTTGTTCTGTACCTGCCTCGCTGCTCTTTCGCCCGTGGTGCCGGATTGCTCACTGCCCCGCTGCCGCTTTCACAGCCCCTCTGAGACAGGCAGCGCCAATTCCCTTCCCCGGCCATGACCCCCCCATCAGGATCACCCCCTCCTCCTCCCCACCCACACAGAAACGATGCCCAAACAGAAGAGCTTTGGTCCATCTCTATTGCACAACCAATATTGCCGGGGCCGTGGCCGCAGGCTCGGGAGGGCAGCAGCGGCTGCAGCAAGCCTTGGTGACAGCCAGCACCCCCACCATCTCCACCGAGGCGACCACCGACCCCCCCGGGGCTCCCACCTTCACCCATAAGAAGCCCACAGGGCTCAGCAAGGGTCACCTCCTGTGATTTCCCCCCCGGCCTGAGTGACTCGAACACTCGTTAAGGCTCTTGGTGCTGTAAGACACGAGGTTCCTTAGTCCCATTTCACAGATGGGGAAGGCTGAGGTACCAGATGGTTTGCACACTTGGATGCGAGGTGCGGGGTGTCCCCGCTTTAGGGGGACACTGTAGGGGCCAGCTACACCCTTCTTCCCTGCAGAAGGTGCCCCATTCTCTTGATTTTTCCACCCAAACCAGTACAAGAGCACCTGTTTAGGAGAAGACTTACCAGTCCAAAAAAACCCCACCTCACTGGGAAGGAGAGGGTGCCGCTCCGAAGAGCAATGGGGGACCCCCCAGAGCCACCAGGGAGCAAATCCAGCACCAAAGCTCCAGCTTCAGCATCCCTCCCGCCTTCGGATGAGCGAGGGGGGTCCGTCCCCCTCCAAAACCTCGAGAGGGGGATCAGACCCACGACTCCTCATCATCCTCGGTCAGCCAGGCGCCGCTGTCGGCCAGTGAGGGCTTGGTGCCAGGGAGGGTGTCACCGGGCTGGGGGTGCTGGGGGGGTGCCGGGGGGCGATGCTGGCCCCGAGGGGCAACTGAGCGCTGCCCCAGCGGGGTGGGGATGCGCGAGGGGCGCTTGCCCGGCCGGTGGTCCCTCCGGGGACGCACCTTGGGCCGCAGCTTCAGCTTGTAGATGGAGGGCACGCGTTCGGGTTTCTTCAGGCACCGCCGGGGCTTGGGGACGTTGCTGGCCCTGGGTCCCCGCGGGGTCTGGCCTCCCACTCCCAGATCCTCCGCCTCCCCATGAGCTGGGAGGGTGCTGGGCTGTGGGACGGCTTGTGGGGGCGTTTTGGGGGTCCAGTTCCCCAGCCCCACGGGGCGCAGGGGCTGCCGCCCACGGGAGAGCTCCTCCACCACCCTGCCATAGCCGGGGGGCTGTGTGTGCCCCCAGCACCCCCGGGGACCCTCGCTCCCCCCGTCAGGGCCACAAGATCTCCCCGGTCCATCCACTGGTACCCTGGGACCCTCAGCACCCCCAGCCTGTGGGCTGGTGGCCGGGTGGCACTGCTGGGTCCCCTGGCGACCCCCCCCAGCAGCACAGCCCTTGCACCCATTTGCAAAATGGGCTGGAGGGGTGGGGGGCTGGCAGACGGCTGGGTTGGCTTTGACTGAGGGTTTAACGCTGCTGTCCTGTTTCGGAGGCTGGCTGGAGGAATTTTGGGGTGACAGCGGTTGGCCCCGGCCGAGGGATCCCTGGTTCTCTTCCCGCAGGCTTTTCCGGCTCTGGGAGTCTCCCCGGGCGTCCCGGTGTGGGGAGGGTGCACAGACCTTGATGGGGCTGGGGGCACGGGATGCCACCGTGGTGGGGATCCTCCTTTCCTGCTCCCTGGCAGCTGCCGCAGACAATTTGCCTCCTTGACGGCTGCTTTTTGGAGGTGCCAGTGCCAGCCGAGTGCTGGGTGCTGCGGGTCTGCCCCGTGCCGGAGCCATGGTGGTTTTCCCTGGGGTGCTCCCATGCAGCACCTTGGGGACCCCCGCGCCATCCCGTGTGCCGGGAACCGTCCGGGAAGGGGTGGGTGCCCGGCTTGTCGCCCCACCAGCGCGGCCAGGGGAGCTGGGTCGAGCGGGTGACCTGGACAGTGGCAGCTGCATCCCCAACAGGGCAGCCAGTGGCTCCCGCATCCTGCAAGGAGAGAGAGCAGAGAGGGGCCGGGGAGCCACCGTGTCCCCCCTCCATCCAGCCTGGCACTGGGCAGCTCCAGAAGGAAGGGAAAAAAATTCAGGGATGGGAGAAAAACTGTTCCGAAACCAGGGGGTTTGGGTCAGGGAGCATCTCTGCACCCCTTACCTGCCCGACGGGACCCTCCAGGGCTGTGCTGGCTCCTGGCGAGGGCTGGCACCCGGTGGGTGACCCGAGCCCTCCGGCGATGGGGTGGCAGGGGACCGGGGACCAGGGGGGATGCGAGACCCCCAGGCGACGGGGGGCAGGGGGCTCTGCGAGCGGCTGACCAGCAGCGTGGGCTGGGGCTGGCCACGGGGGGCTTCCTTCGAGGCTGGGCACAGCCGGACCTCGTGCTGCACTTGCTGCTGGGGGCTCCTGGTTTTCAAGGCTTGTTTGTGAGCTGG
>VXBO01014957.1:133633-148525 GCA_013400135.1 Rhinoptilus africanus | reverse complement strand
TGGACCCCCCCACACCCCCCCCCAAAGGGTAGAGCCACGGGGTCTGGGGACGCGGGGACTCACAGAGCGAGGTGCAGCGACACGGGTCGTGCTTGTCCAGGTAGTGCTCCAGCGTGTCCCAGCCGCCCCCGACCCGCACCATGACGTGCTCCCGCAGGATCTGCATGGGATGCCGCATGCCGTGAGGTCCAGAGAGGTGCATGCGATGCATCCATGGGACACCCCACCCCCCTTTTTAAGCAGCCTGGGGGGGTGGCACGCTCAGGTGGGCTTTGTCCTCTGGTGCTTGAGAGCCATGGTGACACCAGGTCTCCCAAAGGACATCATCACCCCCAGCTCAGAGCCACCGAAGCAGGGAGGGTCCCAGCTCCTGCTGCCATCCCGACATGTCTCATCACCCCAGGGAGGGCAGGGAGCCTTCTGGGAAAACCCCTCTCCATCACCATGCACTGAGTCCTTTGGGAAGGCCCGGCTTAGGGAAGGATGCAGAGAGCATCCCATTGTTCCCATTGGATGCAGAGAGCATCCCATTTGCAGAGAGCATCCCATTTGTTCCCATTGGATGCAGAGAGCATCCCATTGTTCCCATTGGTGGGTAAGACCTGGCGCTGGCTTGGCGTGGGACGGCAGTTTTTGTCCCATACACATGGAGGGTTACATCCATGCAAACGTACCACCGGGTGGAACTTCCCTGCTTTGGGCAGGTCAAAACCCCCACATTGGGGAACGGATTATGGAAGAGGTTTTGTGGGGGCACAGCAGGATTCCTGCCGCTCGTGCCCCAAAGGCACGGGGCGAAGCAGACTCACCCGGACAAAGATGAGGGTGTCGGAGTCACCCACACGGTATTTCCCTTCGGATATCTTGATCATGGGGAACTGGACGGGGCAGGTACAGCGGCTGACCAGGTGCTGGACCTGTGGGCAGCAGGGATGGCTCCTCACCAGGGGTCCTGAGAAGGGTGCTGGTGTGGCCATGCCCATCTTCATCCCCATCCCGCTCCATGCCCATCCATACCATCTGGTCGAGGTTGTGGAGGTCCCGGGGTTTCCTGGGGGGCCGGGGCAGGGGGGTGTCTGCAGGCGGCAGGTCCAGCTCCTGGCGGAGCTCTTCCTCGATCTCCTCCTCCATCTGCACGAGGGTCGGGGGGCGCATGCCGAAGCGGGCGGCGCGGCGTGCCAGCTCCAGCAGGCACAGCACGAAGTTCTTCTCGTTCTTCCTCAGCACCAGGTCCTCCGTCTCGAACATCAGGACGTCTGGGGCAGGGCAAGGGTGGACTGAGCCAGGGCAGGGCAGGTGGGCACCGGTGGGATCAAAACCCACCCAAAGGGATATTATTCCCTGGAGCCATCCCACTAGGAATATGGCTGGGTCCAACAAAGGTTGGGATAAATTCATGGCGGAAGAGCCTTCCCCTTGGGCACCTACAAGGAAAGGCGTTGTTTCACGGCATGGATCCAGCGGCTGGATGTGCTGAGGATGTGTCACCCCATGCCCCTGCCCTTCCTGGGCATCCTCTGGTTGGGGGGTTCAGGGTGACAGACCCTTTGCTCAGAGCCAGGACCGCTCCTGATGTCCTTACGGCCGGGATCGCGCCGTGCACGGCAGGGCCATGCTGCAGCACGTGCCCTTTCTATTTCCACCCCTCCAGCGCGTATTTGCACCCAAGCGAACATGCCCACTGCGTGCTGGCGCTCTGCAAAGCTGCTGCCGAGCCCGGAGGAGCTTGTGCAAGAAATCCCAGCTCAGGGACACATGTGTGTGGTGCCACCCGGCGCCCGATGGCTTGGGGGACAGATCGGAAAACAGGGTGATGGCAGGAGCAGCTGGAGGGGAATTGCACTCGGGCACATGGGGCGGCGGGAGCCTGGCATCTTACCTTTAATATCCATCTCCTTCCTGCACCACTGGATGAAATTGGAGACGTTGTCCCTGGCATGGAAGGTGCCGGGCTGCGCCGCGAGGTTGCAGGCGACGCCAGCGGCGGGCAGGCGGAGGTGGCGGGCCACCCCCGGGCAGGAGCGGGCAAACTCCCCGGCCACGTGGGTGATGTTGTTGGCGTGGGAGCAGAGCACGGCCCCCGTCTCCAGCACCTCCACGAAGGTGCCCACCTCGATGTCCAGGTCGTACAGCTCCTTCAGCCACTCGGCCAAGTCCTCCTTCATGGCGTAGAGGTACTGCTCGCTGGAGCGGTAGGGACGGATGCTCCGCACCGCAGCGCCCGGCGTCCCCCACATTTTGCCATAAGACTGGGAGGAGACGGAGGGAAAGGTGCAATGGGGACATGGGTGATGGGGACAACAGGATCTGCCCTGGGCCATGTCCCCAGCCCACCGCCCCAGCAGCCACACTCACCCGGTGCCAGCTGCTCTCCGCCGCCCGGGATGGTGGCACTGTCCTCCCGGAGCCCTTCTGGAGGTCCAAGGGCTGTGGGGAAAGGAAATCACCCTCCTGGGCAGTGGGTGTTTTGTTTCCTTCCCAAGTGCTGTTCCCTTCTCCTTGGTGACAAGGGACCGGCTGCAAACACTCCCCATTAACCCTTCAGCGCCTGCTCCTCCGTCAGCAGCCCTGCTCCTTCTTCCCCACCCTCCCAGGGGTGGATATTCCCCCCACCGTCCCTGGCTCCGGAGCAGGAAGGGGTTAGGGAGCAGCTCTTCAGCATCCCAAGTTGCTCACAACCCCAAAAGAGGGGGGGATTTGTCCCCTCCCCGCCATCCCTGCGCCCACCTCCACCGCAGGTGGGGTGACCTGGGGGCCCTACGAGGTGCCCTTCAGGGCTCAGGACCCCTGGATTGATAACCCCGAGGCAGCCACCTTTTGCACCCATTTTTACAGGCTCAGACGCTCAGCTGAGATGCCACCGTGTGCCGTTGCAAGCCCGAACACGCGAGGAGCCCCCTTCGCGGCAGGGCTCATTCCACACCTTACTGGGAAGCCCTGTGATGTGCAATGGGTCTGGGCTCGGCCCAAGCTCCAGGGAAAAGCAGGAGCTGCAGCTACAAATCACAGAGGGAATCCTTCTATCCTCTCCCTTCAAACCTCCTTCCAAAAAAAAATAAATAAAATAAGGATGAAGGGGTTTATTTGTATGCCCCTGAAAACTTCTTCCCAAATCATAGAATCATAGGGTTGGAAGGGACCTCAGTAGATCATCTAGTCCAACCCCCTGCCAGAGCAGGGAAATTGCCCACAACACTGAAATCTCCAGCAAAAACCAAGCTCTTCCATGGATGGTGTGAGCCCAGGAGCTGGGGCTTTAAGAAAATAACCAGCTGGGTGAGTGGGGAATGCTGGAGACTCCCTCCCTAACCCAGGGCTTGCAGAGCTGCCCCAGTACCAGATACTTCTACAAAAAGCAAATCTATGAGGGATGTGCCCACACCATGGGACCGAAATGGAGCCTCTCCTGGGCTTGGGGGGCTTACTGTTGTGTCAGGAGACCCCAACCTCTCCCTGGAGCCTGCTGCTGGTGCCCACTGCAGATCGTGGTCCAGCCGGTGTCATTCTGGGGGAGGAAATGCAAGAATCCCAGCTATTCCCCTGGGCTGGGGAATGCTGGCTGGAGGAGTCTGCGCCTGGCATGCCCTGCCAGGGAGCCCAGCAGGAGAAAGGGATCCTTGTGACGCAGGATTTTCATCCCGGGCACCCAGTGTGGCCGATCGCATGGCTCAGGGTGCAGGTCCACCTCCTCCGGGTCCCCCCACACCCGTGGGGTGCAGGCGATGCAGCAGAGTCGCCCCATCTCTGCCAGCAACGCCGCGCTCAGCCCCAGCCCTGGCAGCATCCCTCCTGACCCCAGGGCATCCCGACGGCACACAGCCCCGGGAAACCCAATGCAAAGGAAAGGAAACCCCCAAAACGCAAAAGGATTCAAGGTTGGCCCATCCTCAATCTCCAGTCCGACGGCAGAAGGGATGCCCAGCTCTCTCCTAAGGGGACAGGACAGGGGACACGACCTGCTGCTTCTCTGCAGAGCTGCAAGTGTGGAGTACCCCTGGGGACCCATAAATGCCCCCGACTCCAAAAGGCACTACACGGACCAGCCATCACACTGCTCTCCTGACCCTTCCCAGCGCCCAGGGCAGGCGCCTTGCCAGCAAGACCTTGTCCAGCGCCAGGCTTTCCCACCAACCTCCCCATCACCCCCATCAATCCTCCCCCTCACCCCCACCAACCTCCCCATCACCCTGCGGATCCCAGCTGAGAGGGCAGGGGAGACGCAGCTCCGGGTGGGAGACATGAGCGGGGACAGAGGCAGGACCAACCCTGCAAATGTCACAACTCCCATCGCCTGCGCTGGCCGGCGGGTCCCTCTCCCAGCAAGGCAGACGCTGCCCGTTGGGTGGGCAGCACCAGCAGGATGCCCCGGCGTGTCACACCATGAAGGAAAGCAAACAGGAGCCGCAGGAAAGGTCCCAGGGAGCTCTCCATCCCATGGGAAGCAAGGACCTGCCTTCACGCACTGCAGCGGGTTGGGGGAAGGAGCTGGAGGGGTCCCGTCAGTGTGAATTCATCCTTCGTGCTGGAAGAAAAACCTATTAACGCACCCCGAGGTGGTGAGACATCCACAGTAATTTGGGATGAAGCAGAAAAGAGTTTCCGTGTTTTCTTCATTGTCAGCATCGTGTGTTTCATAGAGTGATTTTTACAGTGGGATCCATCCCCCCATCTGATCCAGCAAGCACGAAAGCTGAGGCCAAATCCAGCAATACCCACACAACACACACACGCAGCTTAAATATCACCCTCTCAGGAAACAGCAGATCGGCTTTAAAATAATAATAATATAAAAGTGTGACATGAAAACAAGCCGAAATCCCAGCGCCGTGTATCCAGAGGTTTGTTTCATTTGCCATCAGGTCCCCAAGCCCTTGGGACTCCCTGGAAGCGACGCCCCCTTATTATCATTCAATTCAAAAATCAAAATGAGGTGGCCCTGTAACTCTTTGGTAACACTGAAAAAGCCCCTGAGATTTTAAGCCATGAGCAGATGAAGTCCCCTGTGTCCACGTGTGCACAGGAAGGGCTCATTCACCAATATCACGGGAAACGGACAGACCCGCTCATGTCGGCTCTCGGCACGGGATGCCGGCGGGGCAGGACCGGCCACAGCCCGGTGCCAAAGCCACCGACCCGAAGCAGTTCTGGGGCCGAGCCCTGGGAGAACCATGAGGGAAGCAGCAGCCCACACGCGTACAACCCCCAGCATGGTGAAAAAAAAAAAATCCCCCAAATCTCTCAAATGTAAGGACATCTTAAGAAAGTTGGTGCCTGTCCTGGTCGCCACCGAGGGCTGGCGTTTGCTGCCGCTGCGTTCAAGCCTCGGAGCCCCGGTGCTGCCCCACGGCCCTTTGCAGAGGCAAGCAGTGCCTCGGTGCACAGGAGCCAGCGGCGTTTCGAGGCGGGGAGCCCGCTTTGGGAAAGGAATGAGGAATATGCAGCCGAGCTGTCCTCGTGAGCCTGCATGCACAGACACGTCCATCTGTCCTGCTCACCCGCTCTTCACCCCCCTCCTCCCCCAGCAATTCTTCAATCCAGCTCACCCAAGGGTGGCAGAGGGCCACAGGACACAAAAATATGTTGATCCTGGCACAGGGCAGAGGACAGACACTTTCTCTGTACACAAGGAAGCTGCCAGGTGAGCACAACCCTTATTAGACACCAGAGAAGCCACCCAGCCATCCCAAAGCCATCGGAAAGCCAGGCTGCCATGCTCCCGCTGCCCTTAAGCACCATCCCACAGTGACACGGTCGGCAGCTCAGCAGTTCTTCCCTCCTCCCTTCACTTCAAAGAAGCTACTACACCAAAACCCTCTGCTTTCTCCCCCAAAATCCCATGGTGTTGGTGTCTCCAGCCGGTGCCTCGGCAGAGAGCTGGGATGTGAACGCCCCCCAGCAAAGCACCCGCAGGGGACGGGGTCCTCAAGGTGCCGACCCGCTATCCCCAGGAGGGGAGGAGGCAGGAGCGGGGGCAAAGCTCAACACAGACCCCTGTTTTTATCCAAATGTCTGTTTTTTTCTTGTTTTAACCAGGAAACACTCTCTTCTTTAAAACCACCCCAGCCCCAAACCAAGCCACGGTGAGGCACTTCTCCGCCTGACGAAAACAACAGCTAAACAGTACCAACAAAACCCCAGCCCCAGTTTGGGGGAAAAAAAAAAAAAAAAGGCGTAACAATATCCTGAACGATAACAGAAACGGGTGTGTTTGCAGTCTCCATGGCTTATACCTTTTTTTTGTGGTCTTTTTTTTTTTTTAAATATTGTCTCCCAAAGCTTCCAGCTCACCTGGCCGTGGCAGATGGCCCCTGGGCTGGTGGTTGCCCCATCCTGCATCCCGGCTGTGCCGGGACATCGCTCCACCGACTTACGGCTCCGGTCATCCGCCAGCAGCCCCGACCTGCTGGTCCCCAGACAGGAATCCAGAGGCAATTAAAAGTGGATCTGGGCAGTGGCGGGCAAGGTGGGGGTTCAGCCCACCCCCATTTCGTCCCAGCACGCTCTGCTAGAAGAGGACCTGCCCACCGTTTGCATCCCAACAGCCCATCCAAGGCAGCTGGGTGGCCCATTTGCCGGTGGCCACCACTTGCAGCTTCCCCCGGTCGAATTTCCAGTACTGGTCATCCCGAAAGAAGTAGATGAAGCCGTCGCGGTGGGTGAGGGCGCCTGCCGTGCCGGGGGGCAAACCCTCCCAGTCCCGCAGGCTGCGGGGGTAGTAGGGCTCCACGCCGAGGGTCTCCTCGCTCACCACGAAGTACTTGGGCCCTTTGAAGAGGACCAGGCGCCGCAGCTGCTGGAAGTAGAGCGCGGTGTCGGGGTGCCGCGGGAGGCCGCCGGCGCTGCATTTTTGGGGGAAACCTGCCTCCAAGGCGGAGCCCCTGTAGCACCAGCAGCGCCCACCTGGGAAGAGACGGGGAGAGGGGTTAGAGACCACCCCAACGGGGTCCATGGCAGAACCAGCTCCGGGAGATGTGGACTCAGCCACAGGGGCCAGCTTTGCAGCCCGAGACACGCATCAGTGACATCCCTCCCACTGGTGACCCAACCGGCACCACCACAGGGCTTGTCCAAGGACCAGGCTGGGGGGAAACTGAGGCACAGTAGCCCAGGGGCTTGAAGGCACAAAAAGGGACCACAGAAAGGCCACCAGGCCATCCGCTGGCCCATGCTGCTTCCTTGCCAACCTCCCTTCTGTTCCTGCACAACAAGCGGGACAGATGGACCCAGGTCTCTCCAGGGCCAGGACAACTGCGACCAGCACTGCACCGGCAGGAACTCGGGTGTCCCACAGAGCCATGTCACTGCAGAGCCCTGTCCCCATGAAGCAGGCAGACAAAAGCCCCTTTCTCCTTGCAAGCCCTGGCCTGACTCAGCCCCAGGGAGGGAGGGAGCGGCCGAGGGCTGGGGAAGGAGAGGGGCTTTTGGCTCTCACCCAGCCGCAGCAACAAAGCCCCCTTTCTGACGAGCCAGCGACTGGTTTCCATTAAAAGTCAGGGCTGATCCTGGCAGCCGGGCTGCCTGGTTTGACCTTCCTCTGCCCATCCGGCCGCAGCATGTCACCGGGCAGCTTGGGGATGGCATTTCAGCTCCCCGTGGCAGCTCAGCCCCCGGCACGGCACAGGGAACCATGTGTACCATGAAAACACCACACTCATCCCAGCGGCCATGGGTCTTCAGGAAGCGTTTTCTCCCCGAGACCCCAAAGAGTTTGATGCATCTAGTTTTATTTCGCAATGCAGGCGAGCGCTGCTCCCCTGAACAGGGAAACTGAGGCACGAGGAGGTGATGCGGGCTGCCGGGGCGATACACCATACGGTTAGTCCATGGCAAGCACCGAGCCCAGGGCTCCTGCGGGTTTCTGCACACCTGGGACCCAGCGATGCCCCCGCTGGGATGGGACCAGCGGGAGGGGACAGGGGAGAGGAGAAGGTGCTCCAGCCGGACCTGGACACAGCCAGCCCACAGGCAGGAGCGGCGGCAGCCCCGGGGGCAGCTCTCCTGCCCGTGCCTCACCTACCTTTGAAGAAGTAGAACTTGCCACTGAGCTGGGACCAGGCGCAGGCGTCGATGCCGGCGGGGAGGCCGGGCCAGCGCGGCTGCAGGGGCTGCGGGTCGCTGGCGTTGCCGCTGGCCGGCACCACCCAGTAGTGGTTGCCCTTGAAGATGTAGAGGTTGTGATCCGCGTCTGCGGGGCAGAGGGAGGCGTGAGGGGGTCCCGGCTGAGAAACCTCATCCCACCTCCCAGCCACGGCTCCCCGGATCCCCTCTCCTCCCCGCGCAGGTCTGCGGTGCTTCGGGGATGCTCAGGTTTTGGATGCTCCCTTCTGCCTTCCAGCCACTCCCTCCGCTTTCATAATTCATTGCCTCCGCTCCAGCCTGCAGAGGATAAAAGCTGACCACAGCTCCCTCTCAAGGCTTGTCTTTCATGCAGCGAATAAGCCTTGCCACAGCCCAAGTTTTAGGGTACTTCCCAGCCTCCCAACACACCAAGCCATCGCTGTGTCCTCAAGACGCTCCGCTCTGCGGCAGCGATGTGCACCAGTGATGCTACCAGTGCTGGCAGCACACACAGGCCGTGGACCAGCCAAACCCACCTTTCCCACCACTGAAGGTCGTCAGAGCAGAGACAGGCTGCTGCGGCGGGGGGTGAGGGGGCAGGGGATGTGTTTCGGGAGAGGGTTACACCAGGAAACACCCACCAGCGGTTATGGCGTCGAAGAAGGAGTGGCAGTAATAGGCGCTGAGGCTCCTCCGCTGCCGGTCCCCACCGTAAAGGTCCACACTCCAGTCCTGGAAGTGAGTGAAGACCTTTCCTGGGAGCTGGACGGCCAAGCCCTTGGAGGGCTTCCCTGGGATGGAGCAAGGGGTGGTGAGTCTTGAAGAGGCAGGGAACCGGCTTTCCCCAGAGCACTGGGTAAGCACAGCGCTGGAGATCCATCTCAGCTCCTTGTCCCACTGCCTGGTTCCTGTCCCCCTTTATAAGGTGGTGGCAAAGACCACTCGGTACCCCCAAAACACATGCACCAGTCTTTCCCTGGTTGCAAACAAGCGGGCAACCTTCCCTGCCCTGGAGGACCTGGTACCCAATCCACATGCCCTACTGCACCTTCCTCCCCAGCCGCACAGGTACGGGGCCCATCCCCACTGTGCCCCCTTCCTGTAGCCCTCTCCCCATGCAGGGACCTGCTCCCACCCCTGCTCCTCACCCGCCATCCCAGGGAACAGCCCAGGAGGAACGCAGGGATGCTCGGGGAAGCCAGGCTCACCGTACAAGTTCTGGACGGCCAAGATGTCATCCCAGCTGAGGACAAAATCCTTGCTGAGCTTCTTGTAGTAGGGGGACATCAGGGCGCTCTTGACGGGGGAGTGCTCCAGCCCCAGCGTGTGGCCGACCTCGTGTGCCACCACGACGAAGAGGTTGCGCCCTTTGCCGCTGTGCAGGGACCAGCGCTCGGCGCTGTCGAAGTGGGCTTCTCCGCGCCGGGGGAAGAAGGCGTGAGCCAGGGCACCTCCTGGGGACACAAGAGCCATCATGGACTGTGGGGCGGGAGAGGACCTCAGCTGCAAGCCAAGGCCGGGGGGAGTGGGGCACACACAGTTCTGGTTTGCCTAAATTTGCATCAATTTTAGCCCTTTAGGAGGGCTTTAGCCCTTTAGGAAGTCTCCTGAGAAATAACAGCAGCTTCCCTCAGCACATGCAACCCAGACCAGTTCTGTCTTCTGCTCCCAAACACAAGGGAGGTTTATTTGCTCTGTGGTTTATGAGTTGGGTTTCTTGCCCCGGGCTCGAGCTGGGGACTGAAGGCACTGCAGTGACCCACGCCGGGCAAAGGTTTAAGAAGAGAGAAAGCCTGAGGGTGTCTGATAGCAACGCGCAGAAAGGCTCAGCTGGAAGGGATGAGCTCAGCTTTGGAGGATGCCAACAGGGTGGGGAGGGCTCCTCGAAGGCCATCAGCATGATCCTAAAAGAAGCATCGCACCCACCTCGCTGGCAGACCCCCCCCCTTGCAGAATGGGGAGTGAGGACCCCAAATCAGAAAGCAAACTGGGAAGTGTCCTCAGTAAGAAGGACTGCTGGGACAGAGCCTCCATCACCCCCAGCCCACCGCCACCCCAGCCCTCCTCCTCCCTGCCGGGGAAGAGCCCACGTTGTAAAAGAGAAGCTTACGAGGGGGAAGCGACCAGCACCTGGTCCATCGAAGGCGTTGTTGAGTCCATCGTTGTGGTCCCCGTGGAAGAAGGTCAGGCGGATGTCGGCCGGGCCATCCTGCGCCTCCCAAAACACCAGCGAGGACACGTTGCTCCAGAGCTGGAAGGCGGCTTTCACCGCCAGGCGCACCTCGTGCTGCGGCAGGTAGGAGGGCCAGTTCACCACCCGGTAGGTCAGGTGCCGCTTGTACCACCGCCCGCCTGCGAAAGGGGCAAGCTCAGCATCACAACGGGGACCCGGACATTTTCTTCCACCTGGATGCCACTCGGGTGGAGGAAAGCTTCCTGGTGCTGGGAAAAGCCACGGCTTTCCCAAGCGGAAGCTTGAAAGCCCACCTGGGCATCCCACGAGCATCCTCAGCACCTTGCATTGACACCAGGACCCATGAAATCTCTCTGAAGGTGCCACCACCAGATCCCACCCCAGAGATTCCCAGTGCTGGAGCTGCAGCCAAGCCCAAAGAGAGGGGGCAAAACCTGTTTGAGGAGAGGAGAAGCCGAAGCACCCAGTTTGAACACCCTCCCGCCTTGCCTTGTCATGCTTTCCAGGGCCAAATCCAGCACAGGTCCCTGACCTGCAGGTCTCCTGCCTGCTGCCAGCTTCATGCCCAGAACATGCAGCCTAAGGACTGGCTTTCAGGGAGAGAAAGCAAAGCCACCTCTGAAAACAAGTGGCCCAAAGGCAAAAGGAGTGGGAAGGGCTCTCAAAGGCACCTTGGGGCACAACGGGACTGCGGGGCTGGGGGCGTGGGATTGCGGTACGGCAGATTTGCCAAGAGCTGGGCATCAGCCAGAGGGGAAAAAGAGCCGATCCTCAAGGGGTTTGAAAGACGTCACCAGGAAGGAACGGCACCGACCACCACGATGCTGATCTCCATCACACACCCAGAGACCCCACAGATGTCCAGGGCTTCATCCAGCCGGCCGGCGAGTGCGGGGGGGGAGGGAAAGTGCCTGTTTCTACCGGGGGGAGCTGCAGCAGAGCCCTGAGGTCAGTCCCTGTGGACGGTCCCAAGCCCAGAAGCTGCAAGGACACAGAAAACCAAGGGATGTGGGGTTGGGGTCCCCCAGTACCCAAAGCTCCCCGGGTGAGATGGGTTCCTCCCTGTCTCCCCTGAACTCCCTCCCCAAGTCCCAGCCCTCTTTGGGGTTTTTAAAGGATCTTTTCTTTTTCCCCCGTACAGGTAATTTGAATGCGGAAGACACAAGGAAAAGGAGGCCAGCTCCCCAGTGGTTGGGACTGAATTTTCACCATTTTTAAGGGCACCCTGACCATTTCTACCTGTAGAAGTTCTTGCCTGGAAGCCCAGACGGGGATATCCCAGTGGGGACAAACCATTCCTCATCATTTGTTTTAAAAGCATCATTTTACATTCACCGTGGATCTCACTGCCAGTGGCTTACTTAAAAGCTTTGTCCTTTTAGGGGGGGACACAGCCCCAGTGCCACCAGGGAAGATGGTGATGATGATGAAGGGGACAAGCCTGTGAGATCCCCTCAGCACCCCACAAAGCAGAGATGTGTGTTCCTGCATCCCCCATGCAGCATCACAGCCCCCCCCCACCCCTCCTCCAGTGCCCTCGGCAGCTGCAGGGATCCCGGGGGCCCACGATTACGTCTGGATGGGGGCGATCAGGACCGTGAGAGAAGCCATGGGGCCACACTGGGAAGAACCGGGTGCCAGCATCCGTGTTGAGGCGTGGGAGCGGTGACAGACCTGCTCCAGATGTGTGGGGAAACAGGGGGAACGGAGCCGGCAGCACGCCGGGGCTCACGGCCATGGGTCTGAGCCAAGTCCCTCGGCAAAGCTGGCAGACATCCCTCCCCAGCTCACCCCCCCCAGCCACGGGGACGAGCCCCACCGGTTCTGCTTCCTTCCCCCCGCTTTCTGAGCAGCCCACGGCAGGGGAGGCTCTGGACCAGCTGAGCACCCTCCCCGGGGCAGAACCAGCCCCCCCTGCTCTCAGTGCAACAACAGCCCCCAACTCCAGTGGGACACGGCACCGGTAAGTCCCAGCATCCCACCATTCCCTCCATGGAGGCAGAGCATCTCCCATCGCAGAAGGATGGATGGCACCAGTGGGCAGGGGCAGGAGGCTCTGGCCAGAGCGTCTCCCACCAGAGGAAGGTGGATGGCACCAACCGGCAGGGCTGAGTGAGGCAGGGCTTTTGGGAAGAGGAGGGATGGGTGCCACACACAGCCATTGAGCCCAGGACAATCACAGGCAGGGAGTTCCCGGAGGGGAAATCCAGGATACCGCTGCCCGACACACTGTCTGGCCAAGGACCTGCTGGTCAGCAGAGCTCCCGGCCAGCTCTGGTGCATGGTAAAATCCCAGCAAGGCAGCTAGAAGAAAGTCCTCTTCCCTGCTCCCTCCATTGCAGATCCTGATTTCCAAACCCAGTCCCTCTCCAGAGGCAAAGAGGACCTGTCCCCAAACCTTCCCAGACAGCAGAAAACCTTGGGCTTTGACTGCCGAGGGGAGGGTTTGTTTGGAGGCGCAGAGGGAGGCGGACACACTGGACCCCATCCCGCACAGGGACACCCCCTCCACCGCTGGGCTGGGACCGAGCGCAGGACCAGCGGGACAGACAGACGCCCTCCCCAGACCCGCGCTGGCCACCGCTGCCGGGATAACCCGCTCGGCTGGGGCTGGCTTTTGCCCACACGCCGGGGGGTGAGCGTTGCCCGAGGCTGGTGAGAGACGTCGAAGATCCTGCTGGGAGAGGGGTGGATAACAAAGTACTTTGCTGGCTCAGCTGCAGCGGCTTCCTGCTCCAAGGAGGATAAACAGCCAACTTAGCACAAAGCCTCTGGCCTTCCTGCCCAGTGCCGCTAGCCGTGCGGGCACCGCCTCCCTCCCCTCCAGCCTCCCGGCACCAGTACAGCATCGATCCCATCCCCACTGGCTGCCTCGGGGGATCCACCGGCACCAGATCACCGGGGCAATAACCAGCACCACACGGAGCCCTTCCCCGCCTGGGCTCAGAGCTACTGAGCATCTCTTGCCATGCACCCCTGGACCGCGGTCCCCCAAAAAAGAGCCCACATGATGCTTCTGTTTTCCCATCTCCTGCTGCATGCCCTTCCCGGCTCTGTCTCCTGGCCCGGCTGCCCGGGACACAGCAGACCCTCTGCCCGGGATGGTGCCTGCAGGGACAATGCTGCACGTCAGGGTTTCGGAAGGAAAGCCAGAGGCAGGAGGAGGACAAAGGGGGTGTCTCCTGGGGCCATCCGTCGCCAGCCCTGCCAGATGCAGAGACAGCCTGACACGGCACAGAGCCCTTTCTTAATCTCCCCTTCATTTTTCCCATGTCCTAAGCGCAGCTGGTCCCAGCCCTCTTGCTCTCTAGGAATCCAGTTACTCATCCCCAAGCTCAGGAGGCAGCTCATCAGAGACGAGAGGCCCAATCCTGGGTACACAAGCTGCTGGGAGCAGAGTTAAACCTTTTAACGTGGGTGAAACAGCTCCCTGGGGTCGGGCAGCCCAGCACCAGCAGGTTTTGTGGTTCCTGCTGGGTGACTAACACCCGTTAGACTCTCAACGCTCAGCAGAACCTCGCTGCGTGCCAGCCCCTGCCCTCTGGATTGTGCCACTGTGGCTCTGCCCGGGGCCACGGTGACCTGATCGCTCCTTGGGAGAAGTCCCAGCTCCCTCGACAGCAGTAAAACCACCCCGGGGGAGCTGCATTTCCCCAGGAGTGGGACTCGCGTCTCTCTAATCATTGCTGACATCAAGCCGTTCAGAACAACTGAAAATAAAGATGTTCAAAAATAAGCAATGCAAAGCCTGGGGGGGGGTCCTGAGATGGCTGCTGTGCCGGTGGGGCTGCACCTCCCGTCCACGGCAGCATCTCCAGGAGCCAGGACGGAAGAGTGGGGACTCCCAGCATCCCAGAAACCCAAACGCCAGCGCTCACCGTGCTGCGTGGTGCGCCTGCGGCGCCGGATGGCGGATGCCCGGTGTGCCCCGGCAGCGCGGCGCTCCCCGTCCCCCGTACCGCACCGCGGCAGAGCCATCTGATGGAGCGTGGGGGCATCCAGGACCCCGCTGAGCGGGAGGTGGGTCACCCGCTGGAAATCCCTGGAAAAGGAAGGGAGATGTCAGCACACACACCTGGGCAACCCCCCGCAGGGATTTCAGTTATGTTTGTGCCGGGTGTTTGACCCGAGCCAGGGTTTTTCACCCAGCGAGCTTCATATCCCACCATTGGGAATGCATCCCGGCGATAAAGCAAGGATTTACCTCTGCAATCACATCTGACCAGTGAGCCAGCTCCTAGCAGGGCAAAAGTAGGCGGGGAAGCCAAAAAATAAAACGCTTTTTCCAGTTTTTAACCCCAGATGTTTGACTTTGCACTTGACTTTTTCCAGGGTCAGGCCAGGGATGCTCCCAGAGCCAATGTGATCTCATCAGGAGAGGTCCAAGGGGGGGTTGTCAGCTTGGCCCCTGGACATCTCCCAGCCCTCCCCAACCTCGGCCTCGCCGCAGATATTATTGTAAGGGGAGCACCAGGCCATAAAAGGCAAATAAAGCAGCGCAGCGCGGCGCGGGGCTGCCAGCAGCCGGCATCCAGCTGCGGGAGCTGGGTATGGACCGGCGTTTCCAAAAAGGACCGGTTGTGCTTTATCATCGGACCGTGTGAGAGAGAGCCCCTGGCTGCAAAAAGACACACCCCCCC
>VXBO01014957.1:96133-124488 GCA_013400135.1 Rhinoptilus africanus | reverse complement strand
TCCCCAGCTCCATGGTGATTTTCCACAGGGGAAGTCATCCTTGTGCCTTCGCCATCCCCCTTCCCCAGCCCCGTGGTGATTTCCCACAGGCAAATTAACCCCTTGTGCCTTCTCCATCCCCACTTCCCCAGCAGCGCCATGCCCCTTCCCTCCCTTTCCCCCTCCTGCACCCACACATATGGGAAAAGAGCTCAGGGCAATGTTTGTGCCATTCAGATGGTTGTGCCACTGGGACAAATTCCCCTTGGGATCTTCAGGCCACCCCAGCCTTAGGGAAAGGCTGGAAAAGTCGCCCCATGGACTCACCCTGCACCCAGCTCGCTCCAGCACACCATGGAGGATGGATCCTTCTCAGTGTTCCCAGGGCTGCCGGGCATCGCTAACTCACCCCGTCTGTCGCAGAGGGGGACAGGCACGGTGGCCCTGTCGGGATGTGTCCCGCTGTGGGTGCCGTCTCTCCGGGCTGGATGGGGAGCACAGCACGGGCAGGTCAGGCTACGGGGACAACCCTCCCGCTAGCCACGGCAGCCAGGCTTGGGCTGCGCCCGGTTTCAAGCTGGGGTAAAGAGAAGGAGAAAGCAAGTCCAGTTTTTCCCTAAGCCTGGGTTCATCCGTGCTCCCGACCACACGGACGCAGGGGCAATGAAGGCTTGGGCACACGGGGTCCCTCGCCGACAGCGGCCAGCACTAGCCGCAGAGCCGGAGGCTGGGCAAGCAGCACCAACCCCAGCCGTTAGAGCAGCGCTCTCTCAAGCTTTACCAAATACCCACACTCCCAGGGTTGTTGGTTTGCGCTGTTTATCCTTAAATTTCCCTCCTAGGCCCAGGACTTGGTCACCCACGGGCCACGAGGGGCTGTTTCCCACCCACGGCAGCACGACACACGCGTGTCAGCGCCGCAGCTCTCCTGCAGCTCGTACACAGGCTCCGATCTGGCGGCTTCCAGTGACAACTTAACAGCTCTGTTTACTCCCCGCAGTATTTCGCTTGACTATTTTGTTTTAATTTGACTAAAGCAAAAAGGATGTTTTGATTCTGCTTTGGTTGGAGGGGGGGAAAAAAAATAGGATGTGACTTATATCTGCTTTTGTTTTGATGCCAGCTTCAACCACACACCTAAAGCTCCCAGACCTCTTCCTCTTCTTTTTTATCATGCCAAAATCTGAAGTTGCCGGAGCATCTGTTGGGCGCAGCTTGAAGAGATCGGTGGGGATCCTGTAACACATCACTTTTCATCCGGACGGGGATTAGCAGGGAGGGAAGGTGAGAGCAAAGAACACGGCAAAGTAGGGAAGTCGCTGAGCCACGGGGAGAAAAACAGAGACGGGAGAAATGAGGGAGGGATGGGAGAGAGTAGGAAGGTGGCGGCTGGGCCAGTAAGCAGGGACTGGGCGAGCAGGGGGGGCGGCTGGCATGCCACAAGGGGAACACAGAGCGCCAAGGGCCGGCTGCTCCTGCCACAGGTCAGCCCAACGCTTTTCCTTTCCAAACAAGAGCAGCCCTGTCTGCGAACGCATCCGTGTTTGGTTCGTATCTAGGAAGTGACTGATCCATCTGCTCTTCCACTTAAGAATAGGGGCGATGAGAAAGTGGCTGGCCAGGCTCCAGCAGGAGCAGGAAACTCCCTCCTCTGCTCATTGTGGTGCGGGGAAGCATCCGGGAGGGCACCTGCATCCCCGGAGCAGCCAGCTTTCCGACCGGGCATTAATCCTCAGGGTTTTCGGCTTTCAGACAGAGAATTATTCAGCCCAGGAGATGCCAAATCACAGTTCTCGGCAGACTTTTGGCTGGGGGTATAAGATGTTTATCCAGCTGCTGTAATCAGAACGGTATCAGGAAGAGAAAAGGCTGTCTGGCGGAAAGGTGAACAGATTTCCAACTCTTTCAGCTCAGAAGCGGGGCAGAAGAAAGAGTTAGAAACCTTGTAACTTCTACCCCAAAAATGGAACTTGAGAAGTTAAGCCTATGGCAAATAGCTGACAAATATTCACTAAAAACATCCTCGGATGGATAAATTGATCCATACAAGCTCTGGTTTCCTCAACATTCTGGATTTCGTGTGTTTCTAGACAAAATGCCACCTCCCTTAAATTCAAGGCAAACGCTCTCAACGCAGTCAGCCGCCTTGGTTTCAAAATCCTTTCCTAAGACGGCTCCACAGGTGGAATTCGGACACCCAGAGGGTTCCTAATTAAACAGGGTATTAACCTGAAACCACCACAGCGAACCAAACGCTACGACAGCCAGGGAGCGCGGACCAGGGAAGGCTTGTGCATGGAACCGGCGGTGAATCCCCGCCTGCTGCCGGCGGAGGTGAGCTCCGAGGGGAGTTTGGAAACCGGCGTTATGAAACAGCACTTTGGTGCCGTGAAATTCCTCGGAGCAGCTTTTAGTGTTTACCGCAACTGATAAGCAAATAGCAACACCATTACTCCGCTGGGGCGGGTTCTACCCCGGGATGGATGCGATGCACGAGAACTGCCAGTTAAAAAAAAAAAAAAGTAATAAAAAAAATCTCTTTTAATGCTTTGCACTGAGAGCACGTTGGAGTTGTTCCGTTTCATCCACTCGAGACGGCGCCTCGGGAGAAGAGCCATTCTTCAAGCGTTTGCTGCTCAACAGCAGTTGCAGCCGGGGCCGGGGGGGGGACAAGCATCGGGCGCCTCACTGGGTGCTACGTCCAGATGTGGAAAACACCCAGATTACCCTGCTGCTGAGGGGGGGTGGCCGGGCCTGGGACCAGCGCGGTTCAGTTGCAGCCGGGGCCGCACCCAGCGCGCCCTGCGGCGCGGGCAGCCCGCAAGAGCCACCCTCTGTACAAAGGCACAAGGAGCTTACGTGGCCCGGGCTTTAGCTGGCACAAGGGGAACGCTTTTCTGCTTAAAAACAGTTTTCTTGGGTACTTCACTTGCGAACACTAAGTTTTAACAAGTCAAAGGATTTCCCCTGCCCTTAACGTGATAAACAAGCCTGTCTAGACCAGCATCCTGCCTTCAGCAGAGCCAGGAACAGAGACTCATCACAAGGGTGCTTAGGAAAAAAAATGAAAATGCGAAAATCCATACGTGCCTCCCTGGGCTTTTACCTTGTGTGTGCGGAGTTCCTGGGAAGTCAGGAGGTCAAGAGGCTGCATCCAGCCTTTGAGCCCTCCTACAAATGTATCAGCGCGTCGTGCTTCATTCACTGGAGCAGCTGGACTGAATCTCTCCGGTTATTTGCTCAGACGACTGCTAAAACCATGTATAAATCTTTCTAGGGTCAAAGCGTCACCTGCGTCCCAGCAGACGCCACCATATTTGTATGAAAAGTGGACTTTTAAGCCCTTCTGCAACGTTGGGTGCATTCTGACACAGCTGGGTTTCCTTACAACAGTTTTACAAGCAATTTCTACAGCAGCATTAGCAACATCATTTACTGGAGGACAAGGTCACACGAGCTCTTTGTTACGCTGGAAATGGGAATTATCATTTCTAGATTAGGCAAAGCAGCACTGGCTGAATCCTGGCCCCAAACCCCCAAAGATCCCAGCTCTTGGCTTCAGTCACAGCTTCCATCCCTCTCTCCAGGAGTGTGGTATTTGCGCAACTCATTAAGTTGCATGACTTCTTAGGGTGAGGTGGGTTTGGCGGCAGAGAGCCAGCGCAGAAATTATTTGGCTGTCTCTTAAATCGTTTAGCTATTTTTGTTGCATTTCAGCTCCATAATGATCACATGCCTCTTCTCCATTGGCGTCCCTCTGTCATGCTTTTCTCCATAAAGTCACTGTTGAGCTTGGCAAGTGCTAGATGTGTTTTTATAAATAAACCACCAGCATTCAATATAGGACCTATTCCCAAAACTAAAACCTTGCTGCTTAGAAAAATGTATTGTAGGACACAACACCAAGAGAGACGAAGGAAGCAGAGCACAGCCGTTCCCAGCTCAGACAACTTGAACCCACTCCTTCTGCTGGGATTGAGCCTCTCTTGCTTTTCTACCTCCCAATACATCTGCAGTCCTGTCTTTCCTTATTCTGCAATTTTAATATATGGAGTCCTAGCGAATTCCCCCAGAAGATAAATTCAACGTAGGATTAATGAGATGTGCCTTTTTGGTTGGTCTGTTGGAAGTAACAGATTACTTGTCAACAGACACCTCCCTCACCTCTTTGGAAGCAGCAATTCTAGCATCCGCAAAACCCTCTCTTCTTACGAAGAGTGCCAACCATCCGTAAAGCGTTTTATTTGCCCAGCATTACAAATAAATCCCTAGAAACAGGAGCAGCTATCCGCAGAGCCAGCAGCGCTGACTGAAATCCACAGCCTGCTCGGTTGGTCTCGCTAAAAGCAAGAGTATTCCCAGCACAACCGAGACCCCGTGTTCAGGAGGGCAGTCTGCCTAACAGCCCTGCGAGAAGTTACCATCAAACATTACCAGGCCAGGAAAAGCTAAAATTCATTCACCCCTTAATCTACTAGCTTCTTTTTTTATTTTTTTCCCCCCTTTCAAGCTTTTTACTTTTCTTTTAACCTCATTAAAGCTTACCCTTCTGACCTTTAGGCAGCTGCTGAGAAAAACTGCAGTGCTAAAGGGCTTAGCAGAACCCTTGGAGGGCAATGACAGTGAAACCATCATCTGGGTTGACATCTCTTACAAAACATCACTTCCCAGGCCCCTCTAAACTAATTTAACTCTTTCTACACCAAAAAGCAACTAAAAACGTGCCAAACCAGTCCCACCCTTTCCCTGACTCACAAGTTTTCCGTACCACAAAATGGCTGGTGAAGATGTCTTCACCGTCTTAAAAAGCTGAAAGAATGCAGGTTGTGTTTTGCCCCGATGTGGAACATAAACAAAACAAGCGTTCAGCATCGTTGCTGGGCTGGAAAAGCTGTGAAGGTGGTGACAGCTCCAGCCCTTCCATGGCTTGCTGGAGTACTGCTCTACTTCCTTAATCAGCTGGGTAGTGACTGTTTAAAGACATGAGTGCTCTGAGCCTGGAGGAGAAAGCAGGGTTGGAACCCGAGGCGGCATTAAAAGGAGCAAGAACAGTCCCTCCCAATATTAAAAGTACCAACTTTTGCAATCACCATGCCTTTCCCTGGGCGGGCAGAAGTGAGAGCCCCACCTGGGGACCCAGGGGACCAGCTCAGCAGCCCCGAGGAAGTCTTTGCGCAGTGGCAAGCGCCAGCGCGGCTGTGCTGGGGAAGAACCCTTAGGCAGTGCCACCTCCCCTTCTGTTCTCAGCTGCTTATCAGCGCTTTCCTTTCACCCCATCCAGCAGCCACCACTCCCTCAGGTCTGCAGCGCAGCTTCACGCAAGAGCCCCCTCTAGCCTGCTTCACTCAAGTCATCGCACGGCTTAAAAATGAGAAATACTCAAAACTCTTCTAGCCCAGCTCATTTTGCCAGCACTAAGTTAGGAGCATCAGGCCTCAGATCTCAAACATTAAGCAAAACAACAGATACTGAATTTGTCTACAATTTGCCTATCTAAAGCCTCACCCACACGCACTAAATTTTATAATGTCACGAATACACATATACCTCAAACGCCACTGTTTTAAGAGGAACAAGCCATCCAGAATTTGTGACAAACGCCTCTTCTGACAGAACGGCAACAGTACCCCTGCTTTCCAGGAGACACCTTAAAAAGGCACAGCACAGTTACATTTATAGCCACGGGTAATGGCTGATTTGAACTTATCGTTACCGTGACCATGAACCAAACTAGGGAGCTGCCTTACAAACAGTAACAAAAGCTATTTTTGTTCCCTTCGCTGTGAGAGGCCATGGCTATTGCACAGCTGTGAGCCCAATTATCAGGGTTGTTAACTGCAGACCCTGAGAACTTACATTGGGAGTATTTTGCCCCCCGGAGTATTGCACGACCAGATGTTCTCTCTTAAAGGCTTGTGACACAAAGGTGGCACTGGACACAAGCTGACGGTGGCAGTGCTGGCTGCTCACAGCCTCCCACCACCCCACCTCTGCAGCGTGCAGAGTGACCTGGTCCGAGGAGGGGTGATAATTAACCTCCCTCGTTTCTTCAAACCTTGACATCAGTGTTGAATCCCAAATGCTGGCAATGTGTCTACTGAACCTCGCCTGCATCTCATCTGGAAGATGAAACAGCTGCACACAATATACGTTTGCAATCGCTACATTTCAAAAGCAGCAATTAAAAGGTACAGCAATACGTAGCAAATTACCTTTTTTTTTTTTTTTAAGCCATTCCCACCTTGCTTTTGGAGTTATCCTGGCCTGGACACAATACGCTCTCCCTGGCAGCACAAGAACACACTGCCATCTGCCTGCTCCTCAGGAAGGCTGCAGGGCACACCAAAGCACGCAGGAAACAACTTCGGTCTCAGAAGGAAGTAAGAAAGGAGCAGGGGACGAGCCTGCCAGTGTGGGACAGAGGGCATGGATAGCAAGTAGGCTCGCACACCGACTTAACCACAGATTTTTGCGAACAGCGAGCCAGGATCAAAGCAGCAATGCCATTTCAAACAGGACTATTTACTGCTTAGGTCATAGCACAGGAAGACAGGGAATGTGTAAGGAAATGCATGCAACTGAAGTAATTGTGAAACAGTAAGATTTCACAAATAAAACAATCAGCATTTATTGTTGTATTACAAAACACTTCATATTTTGGCAATATTTTACAGTTTATCCTTTTCCTTCTTAGGGCCTGTTGAAAAGGTACGGGGGAGAAGAAAAGAGGAGAATGTTGAAATCAAGATTAAATTTCAATGTCTTGCTTAAAAAAAATTCTCCCAAACCAACCCAGTCCCTCCCACCAAAATAAAAATCTAGTTTCACTCAATTCCACTATCCAAAGAGGCCATGGGTGAAGCGGCAGGCAAAACTCTGGCAATTTCACTATCAAACGCATCAAGAAGACAAACAAAACATTCACAGTGGTCTTCAGTATGGTCTGTTGCGTTGATCATTTCTGAAGTCATTTCTGAAAGGGAAATAAAACGTTATAAGGAATCCCTTAAGCATGTAATAAATAGTCCCTTCAGCCAAACAATCTCTAAGCCGACTTCTGTGTATTCTTCTGTGTTTACATAGCCTTATCCAAAAACACTCAGAAAACACACTCAACTGGCAAACTAACTTATTTTCTCCAGAAGCTCCTATCTGCAGTTAAGTGTTCTGATAGCACAGTTGCGTACGCACACATAAACAACACTTTTCCCACAGTCCCTATCAATTCCACAGTCTGTATGCTACACAACCAAGCGAGGGCAGAGAACCTGCTTACCTTCCTCCCATTTTACCACCATAGCCACCTCCCCGATCGCCGCCCCTGCCACCGCGACCTCGATATCCTCTTTCTCCTCCATAGCCACCTCTCCCACGAAAATCTGAAGGAAAACGCGAAACGACACATCAGCCAGGTTTTTCAAAAAGCTGCAGATGTCATTAACGCTTCCAACACTTCAGAAGAGATGCAGTTGTTTTCACACACCTCCTGATGGACGTGAATCTTCTGGTCTGGGTTCACCACACTGGTTGCAGGAATTCCTGCGAGCGAAGTTCATATTACCACAGGCCCTAGAAAAGACAAGGATTCCCCAGACTTAGCTGCTAAGAAACTCAGACAGCAGACATGAAACAACACTGCCCAATTAAAATGACACTTACGGGTTAGGACAAACCCAATCACCATTTTTGGGTTCCCCACTTCTACCCTGGAAGCCCCCACCTCTTCCATAGCCACCACGTGAACCTGCAGACAAAATCATAATCAGAATAAAGGAGGGGAAGTGTCTATGACCTACACATGAAAGACATTTATTAAGGACTGTCACTGCCTTCAGAACCCAAGTGACAAAGGTGGAAGAAAGAGTAAGTTTTTAATGTAAATACATCCCCACCATCTTAGGAACTTTGAAAGAAGCAGGTTGTACCAATGACAAAAAATTGCACCACCGCAGAATTCAGCATCTATCAGATGACTTATCACTGGCTACAAGATAGCTAGAGGAGTTCGGCAAACGACAACAGAAGTTTCAGCCGCTACCAAATCTCAACAGCATTCGATGTCCTGAAGTTAATGTAATACACAAGTTCACATGGACAGATTCATAACTTAAGGCAGATGGGGAAATATAAGAAGCAAGGACAGCACATGGTGGCCAGAAAAGTTTGCTCCACCACTTATTTTTTGTAAATTCTTTTTCTGCAGTAAAAGGAAACTTGATCTGCTTGAATTGCCAATGGGTAAATATAAAACCACTACGAGCATTAATAAAATTTCATAAAGATTTAACAATGTATAATATCACATATGGCCAGACTTAGTCACAGAACAAAAATTTAGAGAATAAAAGCAGCATCTGTCTTGATTAGTGCCAGGATGCATCTGACAAACACAGGGACAACATAGTTCTCGCTTTATGCATCAAAAAGATTGAGAACTTTTAAACCAATTGAAGGTTCTTGAAGAATCATTTTTTAATCATCCTGCAAAACCACCCAATTTCAGAACTAAAATCTGTTGACAGCCACCACACAAAGCATGCTTCCTGTAAAATGGTAATTAATATCCAGCAGACTACTGACAAGACTGTATTATGCAGAGAATCAGGGAGATTAACATCTCTCTCATTAAAAGAGTCAGACATCTAACTGTTGCTCTAAGTCAGTAGGAGCTGGATAATTTACCCTGCTTAATACCATCCGGAAACACCAGAGTATCTCAAGGCTTTGCTGTAATAAGCGAATACTCACTGGGAATTCACACCTATACACGTGGAACCTGTACAGCCTCAACACCGTTGTTATACTATCTCTTTAAAAGCAATGCTAAGACTTGATCTGGAGACTTTCCAGTTCAAAAGAAAAACATAAATTCTGTGCTGTGCAAAAGAGATTACAGATTTCAGTTTACTTAACTTGGTTCAATCCTTATTACCCGCTTCCATGGCAGAATCCCAAAGACCCATATACTCTGATGAATCACTACTTCAAAGTCAGTTTCTCTTGCACAAACCACTAATAACTAAAAAGCATTTAACTGTGCAAAAACAAGGATTCTACAGATTTTAGTCCCACCTCGACGTCCACCACCTCCACCTCCTCTCATGAACTCAGGCCTTCTAGTCGCAAAAGAAACTTTGATAACATTGCCATTGAATTCTTTTCCTGTGGAAAGACAGAAAGTGAGAGAAAGCTCAATACAGCTCCCAACAACACAGCAGCAAGTTCAGAAGAACAGAAGTGATTTGCACAGACTGAATACAAAGCTTTAAGATGCAGGGAGTCTGGAGTAAACCTCTTATTTTTAAAAACACTGATCCAAATGTGAGGTGGCAAACACCGAGGTACTTGCTAGGTTCTTCATAAACCCAAAGATATTTCTCTTGATTTAAATGTGACCTGTAAGTTGCAATTTAACTAGACACATAAGAACATTTGAAAGACTTTTGGCTGTGTTCATGGATAAGTAGTTCAGATGTTAGAACTCTGTTCTTGCCCTAAGTCAGGCAACAAGGCTTTTATACAATGCAACAGCCAGCAAAAAAAATTGAATACTCCCAAGGAAGCAAAACCCATGAACATTTTAAATACCAAGTCTCAGTTCTTCATATACACAAGGTTTATCACAGAACACCCTGGACTGGATGTGTGCCTAATAGAGTCATATTTGCTTTACTCTCCTAAACAAAAGTCAATTTGCATGTTATTAGCAAAATATAAATCATCAAATAGCATGCCATGTCAGATTTTTTAGGCACTGGCATTTCACACCAAATACAGAGTATGTCCTTTTGGTTCTGCACAGTATTATTTAAATTCTGTGAACACAGGTCATAGAAGCAGGCATTCCTCCCCCCAGATTTACTACTACAAAAGAGTAATGCTCTATTTCCTGCATCAAGTCTGAAAAGTTTTACATCAATGTATTTCTGGGATCCGCTCGCTTCCTCCAGTGAACCCGTAATGTAAAAAAACCCTCGTTCTTCACTGTATACATACAAAGCAGTTGGCACAAGATTGCCATAACCACTGCCAAACTCTAAAACTGCTGCCACAACACTAATAATATCAATACTAACACTGTAGGAAATCCCTCCAGCTGCTAACACAGATTACAGCCCTATTTCAAGCTCCGCTCTCCTGAGTGACATGAACACCATCTTTCATTCTCTGTGCACAGATGACTGAGGTACGGCAGCAAACCCTAGCAGTTTCATTACACATTTTTGGTTGTAATCACTAGCTGCCGTTCCACTGAATAACAGAAAAGCCATCACACACAAAATACCAATGAAATAGAGGTCTTTGTTTATAAAAAAACCACACACCACAAACCAAAGAACAAAAAACCCACCAAAAAAAAAAAAAAGACAAACAAGAAGTAGTGTGTCCCCAATGAGGTTATTTATTGATTTGCTTCTTCCACTGCTTGTTAGATTCATAAATAGCAAAAAGAACAGGTACTCTCACCCACCGTCAAACCAGTCAATTGCTGCTTTAGCAGAAGGAGGGTCATCAAAAGATACCGTTGCTTCTCCCTTTGGTTTGCCAGTATCCTTATCTGTATAAAGATTTATCATAGGTTTGCCAGTCTTTTTGTTGGTCTGAAAAGAAAGGTTGTACACTTGGCATAAGAGAAATACTGGTAAAGCCGGCTCATAGCAATAAATTGTAAAAGCTAAGTATCATTAGAAAGAAGATTCTCTTGAAGTTGGCCTGCAGAAACAGATGCTTTTGACTGACGGGACACTGACTGGCTGTTCTCCATGAAGTAATGATGGGCCCAGTTTTTACAAAAATTGAGGTCAAGTGCAGGAAGCGCTAATTTAGAATTTAGAATTGCAGAAACAGAAGAAACAGCCACAGAACACAGAAGCATACTTGCAGCAGTAGGAGGGTAGTACAAGGGATAGTGTCAGTGTTAAGGGTTATAAAGTCTGAAGAAGAGACACAAAGCAATCTCAATGTCACTAGAAAAAAGCTGCTAGTGCTGCCAGCTTACAAATGAGCTGTCATCTGGGAACCCAGATAAAAATACTATCTACAACTGCTGGGGAGTCAGAGCAAGCATCTGTCTTGAACGATATCAGTACATTTCCAATACACTACCCCCGCAAGTTCTCTTCCTTCTTGCCAATTACTTTCCTTTCACATACCTTTATAATACCAATTTGTTTGAAATAGTCTGCCACTTGATCTGTTGAAACATCCTCTCCAAGTCCTTGCACGAAGATAGTGTTGTTATCAGAGTTGTCAGACTCTGAATCTATGAAAAAATAAGCTACATTTACCATGCATTTTAGTGGTAGCAACAGAAGCAACATTTTAAGCTACAGTCTATACTGCCCAGTAGCAGATCCTTACATCCTGAAGACATCTTGTGTGAAACAAAACATGAGCAGAAGCATAATTTTGAAGTTAACACCATCAACTTCAAAAACGCATGCACAGCACCTCCAGATGCTGCAGTACATCAGAGACCAAACGCATTCAACAGCTGACCAGCTGTCTGCCACACACTCAACCCACCCATGCAGTTAGGACATCCAAACCCATCCAAAAAGTATATATTTTAAATAACACAAGTTTAGCAGAAGTGTTACGGCAGTGAAGGCAGCTGCTTGGCTCAAGCAGATTCCAAGTTCATCAGCAAATTCTTACTTGCCGTATGAAAAGACATCCAAAAATTCACATGCACTTTAATAAATAATTTCTTTCAAGGAAGACAAGCTTTAGCTAAATTTCTCTCGGGGCATGGGAACTGCAGCGACATCCATCTTTCTAGACACACATTTAAAAAGCAATGACCTAAGAGAGCTATAATCCACTCTCACCCACTGCTTGTTTTCTTACCAGCATCTGATCTCGGTCCATAATCCCTTTGACCTACGAAACGGGTTTTTAAAAAAAAACAAAAAAAAAGAAAAAGACTATTTTTAGCAAAACATTTTCAAGTGACTTTTTTAGAGACAAGAAAATATTTACAGTATGTATGTAATGCATCTAAGATCTAAAACATTAACCAGAGATTTAGAGAGTATTTAGATTAAAACGTTCAACAGAAGGTGTCTGTAGGACATTAACGTGTTCTTTAACTTGCAGCACGTGGCAGTTGCCACACTGATGCTATGCTGGTGTTATCTTGCCAGTGCTGGTTGTCAGATCACCAAGCAGTTTACCACTTTATCTTTTTTTTTCTGGTACCTTTCTAAGAAGCATTTGTAACACAAATTTTTAAAAGAAAAGAAAAAAAATAATCCGGTGAATGTCACTGTCTCCACAAATTCTTTCATGCAATTTGACAAAGTAGAAATCCAGTTTACTGCTAAAAGTTTGGCTATTAAAACTCATGAACACACCAGCCTCACCAAAACGCTACAATGCTTCTAGTAGATAGTAACAAGATATTGGTGGCTTTTAGATTTATAAAGAATTTCCACTGAAACATTTTTGGATACTCGGCACTTACCACCGTAATTTTTGAAGCCACCACGGTCACCACCACTGCAGAGGAAAAATTGAAGAAATGATTTCTTCCTTAAGTCTCTATGAGCTGAGCCCAAGGCTCAATCTACAGTTAACTGATCACAAGTTGAGAGTTACTCTCTAGCAGCTAAAGCACCATTCTCTACGTTCTTCTCATTCATGTACAAAGATTAAATTACATGAAAGTGAATAATCTCACAGGGTGTTGCACTGGAGAAGAGAAGCCCTAAAGAATATTTTAAACCCCCACACATGTCGTTGTTTCAATACTTTCTCCCATCCCGTAAGCCAAAATGACTGCTATTAAACACTGGGTTTTAAAACAGAAACATTATTATCACGAAGGTTAATTGGCTTTTAATTGTAGATGTAATTGCTACTTTGGAATAATTAGTACTTTAGTACTTTCCTAGATGTAAGAAGAGCTAAAGTTAATTAAACTCCATTGTTATGCATTTATATAGGGGCGACAAATTAGCAGTATCAGCCACTCCCTGAGAAAGGGTCTGTGGGGACCTACTGTACTATTAGCACTTGGCACAAGACAGAAGGTGTGTGTATGTGAGCTTCAAAAGCAGAGGCCGTCAAGTTTTATTTCATTCATTCTGAAACCTGTGGCACAAAATGCAGACCAAGTTAAGAGATTAAACATATCAATTTTCAAAGGTTAGAAGGGGATTTTAAACAGGACGTTACGCCTCCAATTACGTGCATGAAAATAAACCCTCGCTCTTTTCAATGGAAATGGTTTGTACTAGTAGGATTTTTCATGACAGCATTTTTAATTGCATCCATGTTATGAACACAATGTGATCAATATTCAAAGCCTTCAGGCGAAACACAACCACTGCATTTTTCAGAAAGCCAATAACCAAGCGTCAGAAAGACTATCTCATACTGCCATGTACAACTGCCTGCTCGCCCTCCTTCGCATAGGGACACAACTGCCACCTCAAAATTAGGCAGGTTTACCTAATCCTGACAGTTTTCACACTCAGGAGCTAAGGCAAAGCCAGTGTAAATTCAAACCCTGATGCAGAGGGCTGTCTCCAGACTCTGGAACTACTGTGCCAGGATGAGTAGCTTCTTCACCAATGTGCTTCACAACTGGAAGTCAGTCCAGGTTTTAACTCAATCTGCCAGCACATCAGAGTCCAAAGATGGGACATAAGCATCCCAGCAAAAGGCAATAAAATAAGATTAGGGAGTAATTTCTTTGGCATTCTGTGTATCTGTTTTCCGTTACAGCAAATGCTAAGTCACGAATGGGAGGTACTGCTTAACATTTCCGATATAAAATCTGACGAAAGCGAAGGACAAGAGAAGAACAAGATTTCAACAGGTATTATCAAAACTGGCTCAATAGAGACATTCTGTGAGAGTACATATAAGGAGTCTTAGATGTTTGTCGTGACAGACTATCACTTTTACTGGGACTTTTCTTAAAAAAAAATGCTTGCTGCAGATTTTAAATTGCTTCTCCACAGAAAAAAATCTGAATGCTAAACTGCAGCATCATTAACTCATAAGTAATTCATTCTGCTCATTAAAGAGTAAAATGAATGAATTTTATATCCAACATCAGAGCTGATCTTTATTCAAGGCTGGCTATTTTAAAGAACTGATGATAAAAACACAATGGTGATCATAAAATTTACTGTAAGTTTCTGAAACTTCCAATTCACTTCATCTAAAAAAACCCCAAAACACTTCATTATGAGACAACAATTTTCAGTAGGATGCCTGCTCTTCTAGGATTTTAACTCAGAAATAACGAGATGAATACATCAACCATGGAAATGTTATCATCAAAGTTTTCCAACCCTAGATTACGGTCCCAGTTCATCAGGACAGCATCGGCCACAACATGTACGTTTTCTGATTTGAAACTACACAGCAGCAGAGACATAAATTCAAAAAACCCAATAATCTAAAAACATACACAAAATCAGTTTACGGTTAACACAGTCAGGATTTTACAGGGAGCCAGAATTTTTCTAAAACGCTGCGGTAAAAATGTCTGTGCCATGATTCCAAGAAGCGATAAAGTTGGATATATAAAGTGTAAAGAAAGTCAGGGTCAAATGCTCAATTCCTAACTTTGCGATACAGTAACTCAGCAGCCCGCGCTAACAAGTACAATCCACAATTTTTCATTAGTTTTTTAAATTTATGTGTGTAGAACTATGTTTTTGCCCAAATATGCTTCAGCATGTTATCTTCTGCTTATCCTCACGTGACGAAGCCAACCAAAACCTGCATCAATTCACTGACGTATACTTTTGATGATAAGTTAATGTCTTCCTTCATTTTTAAGTCCCATTTCCTATGTGACTGATAAAGCAGCAGTGTGTTACCTTCCTGAGATTGCTGGGCAAAGCTACCCAAGACCCCCAGGAGACATGTGGAAACACTGCAGTAAGCGAAGTCAAACACAGAAACCGGCTGCAAGCAGCTGATGCCAGGCTGAGATTTAGCCCCCATTGAGACCTGAACTCTAGGTGTCAATCTCAGCAACTGATTTAGTTCCCACACTATTACCATAGAACATGTGGAAATTATAACTGCAGTGTTTCACAGTCCATTGGCTTCACCGATCTCACCCACAGATCAAATAGATGGGTGCCCAAATAGACTTCAGGGTTTTAGCATAGTAGAATTGTGAACTAGTAGCTAAAACTCAGCAATGCCACCAACATAGATAATAAAATAAAACAGACTGAACTGCAAGCAGCCAGAATGTGTACGTGGCATCATTCATAGTGAAAAAAATGCACTGCTCTGAAAGAAACATCATGAGATGTTCTTCTCTCCCCATACTCAGTCATACATTTAAACATCACCTACTTGGGTGTAAACGGAGCTCATCTGAACATTGCTTACTTCAGCTGAGCGTAACTCCTTAAATTAAAGGCACAATTACATGGAGAACTGAACATTACAGAAACAAGAAATATACTTTAAAATGTGATCAGATATTGGCAGAAGTAGCACTAAGAACTCAGGAAGGAAAATTCAGCCTCCAACATGCATCTCTGTCTTGCCAAGCATGTGGGAGTTACACGTAAGAATGCATTTTTATAAACAAGAAAGGAATGCTTAGTGCACCAATAAAGTCACCAACAGATGGCTTTTTTTTTTGTGCTGCCTATATTTATTGCCTCTGTTCATGTTTTTTCGAAAGTCTATATAAGGCTAAGCTCAAGCATATACATTACACGTCAAAATATTAATTCTGAACACAAACCACACTTGTAAAAAACATTTGCAGTAAAGTTGTAATTTCTTTATATCACAATAAGCTAATTCCCACTAAAATAGCTAATACAGTAACCAAACTGCATACCTAACTTTTGTTTACAGTAAATCAACATCAAATCCGCACAAGAGGAAAACAACAACAAAAATCTATGCTGAGCAAAGTTAGGATTTCTGTGACAAATCCTAATGCAATGGCAAATCCTTTTCTACACTGCATTTACGTAGTTCCACCAACACGGACTGCGTGAGCAGATTCAAAGGCAAAGCTACTCCCGTTTATTCCCCAGACTCTAAAGGAAGGGCAGTGTCACAGGTATGGCTTGAATGCCTTTCCCAAGATGAAAGAAAACAAACCAGCTTTGTGTTGCCACTGTATTTCCCACTTAGATGCTTAACCAAAAAAATTTGTTCCCACAACGAGCAATTAATTCCTTACCTTTTGGATGAGGACTCTAACAAAAAGGTGACTTATTCTACAATGAAACTGGGAAGAATAACTTAGAGTAAACTGCATTCTCAAGATCTGGGGCACCTGCTTTCTAACGAAAAGAGCTCAAAGACAAGACTCTTCTACTATGGATTTAAAAAAGGAAAAGATTCTTAGCCAAACTACAAATTGGTAAGATGATCAATTTTTCAAGCTTCAAAAGGAAAGTGTGGAAAAATTCTACTAAAATCCCCAAAGATGTAATTCAAGACCATTAAAAAAATCTGCAGAATGATTTTGAAACCCAAAGCTACTAAGATTAAAAAATGAACATCTGACGCATAAGAAAATGATTGTTCTCTATCGTAATAATATCAGCTAGGGAACCTGAACAGTAATTTTTCAAAAGATATTTTCTTCTCAGTGCTGCACGACTTTGCCCAGGCACAAAAGAAAAATGAGTGCCGAAAGCATTTATTACAGTACGTATTCGAGTCATTCCAGTTTCAGAATATCAGAATAACGATTGATACCTTCACATTACCAGCTATGTTTGGAAGTACTTTTGTAAAGGTTATTCCAAGAAATGAAAGCTCTCCAAAATTTAAAAATGCCAATTGGATTTTCCTCCAAGTATTCCACCGGCAGACTGCTCTGGGGGGCCTTGCATGCAGGGTAAGATGCCACTCGCAAGAATCTTGGCCAGAGCTGCTGGTGCAGCCAAAGCCACTGTAGCACAAGTACAGCACAGCAGCGAGTCAGCGCTGACGCTGATGAGCAGGACGCATTACTGGCCCAGCACCACATATATATTGGGAAAGACATCTGTAACAACACTGGTGACTGGGTAAAGCTCTCGCTGATGAGCAACAAGCTCTCCCTGCATTTAAATGCAAGTCAAGACAAAATTTTTATTACTAGCTAACAGAGAATAGATTAATTCGCTATGACCTCAAGCTAACTTTAAATTTTTTTTTGTAATGTCAAGGAAGAATACTTTTTTCATATTGATAGAACTCATTTACACATTCTTTTCTAACCACTATAAAAATCAAAGCCTATGTTATCACAGCAGTACAAGTATCTGTGTAGACAAGACTTTTAGGTAAGACTATTTCCTGATGGCTACAGTATTTCCACAAATTAATGTTAACCATTACAATGTGTTCAAATTAAAAAATTGAAAATGGTAATTAGTTACTGGAGATAGACTCGACATTCCCACCAAAGCTGCTTTTAGGTGAAAAAAAGACAAACAAAAAAAACCACACCAAAAAACCAAAACCACCCAAGGAAACAAAACCAGAAAACTACCCTGAAATCCCACATTTTCACAGGACTAAACATGATTTCTTACCTTATTAGAAGATATTTTCCCCTTGATTATGCAGTTTGTTACCTAAATTAACCTTTTACACTTTTCTAATAAGCATGACTGGTAAAATACAGGTCAGAAGCAGAATCCTCCATCATAATTATGCAGAAAGACTGAATAAACATTTATGACACTGTAGTTTCAGGAAAATTTCACTGCAAAAGGCATTAAAGACTGAATGGCTTAACAGAAGCAGACAGACTACCTAATAAACGCCTTCCCACTTTGCTGTATTTTCCCCCACTTCTCCATTCACCTCCACTTTCTTCCTTCTTTTGGCTTTCAAGTCTACTGAAGCACTACTATCTACATGGATGTGCGAACAAAATTTTTCTTACGTTTCGGAAAAATATGGGAAGAGGCTTTATTTTCACAGACATCAATTTGTCTTACTTTATCTTGCAAACGTAGAAATTTGTTTCAAAGTGATAAAATCTACCGAAAATGTGTTTTTTGAAGCTCACATTCATTCCTCTTATTGGAAAGGGTTCAGTTATAAACAGCTTTTTAAAGACTCAAATTTTTATCATGGGAGTATGGAAAACCCTCACATAGAAAAGCTGATTTTAAAAGACGGTTCCGTTTTAACTGAAAATTAACTTAGAAATTACTTTGCTAGTTAAGGTTATATTATATAAAACCCCAGTAAATTATAACATAAAATAACCATTAATACACTTTTGTAATTGTGCTACCACACTTAATTAGAAGAGATAAGGTCCACCTACATCATCAAAACCACAGGCCACGAAGTTCAACTTGGGATCACCTTAGGAGCAGGCAAATTTTAAACATGTCTCAAAAAGAAATACTTTAAAAAGTCTTCAAGTCTTAACACACTCTTGGATTATTTCATTTAAATTAGATCAGTTCAAACAAAGAGCACTGCTCTTCACCCGGAGCTCTAGCAATAACCAGAACTGAGCAGCCTGTTAAAGGGTAAGTGGTGGGGACAAGCAACACTTCAAAGCTCACTGGAAGCTTCAACATTCTTATTTTGCATCAATGAATACTCTACACCCCCAACCAGTTCACAGAGGCACATAAAGGGAAGCCAATCGTGATAGTTTATGAAGAAATAATAACGCCTGGCCTCATTCAATTGGATTTAAAGCAAAGGTCCACATCTCTCAGACCTATGCATGAAATCATCTGCAAGCACAAAATTGAACATGTGCGTAAGTTTTCTTGACAGGACCAGAGCCTAAGCAATGGCAGAAGGGGTAACAGCATTGTTAGTATTTAAAAATCTACCTAAAAAAACCATGTTTAGGCTGACAGCTAAACCAATAATAAAAACTGTATTTTACTGGAAGATCAACAACGCAAAATCCAGTAAAGAACAAGTAATTTTCTTTACGAAATTACTCCTAAATTATTTAGAAAGCAGAAAAGTAATTAGCCAACCTTAGTGTAATGATTTGTCACTGTAAAGTCAAAATAATTCCCTGCTAAAATGTAAGCTGCCTTAGCTATGAATTTTATAAAACTTTCTCAATCCCTATCTGTTGGTTTTCTTGTCACTGAAAACATATTTTTACAGGTTTTAAAATATTTTATTTCAAGGGATGGGCTCAGGCAGTTTTTGTATTGCAACTCATGTAAATAAAATGCATCTCTTTGTCCTAACAATCAAATGCTTGGTCTCAATCTATCTTAATCTAAAAGCTTTTCCTAGACAAAACGCATTTCTGCGCAGCGCAGAAAGGTTTAATTTTAGAAACCTTCCATTTTTGGAAATCTAAATCTGAACTACATTCGGAACAGATATATAGTAAACAAAATATTAAACGAGCTAAATAATAAGAAACAAAGCTAAGGACCTGCAGGCACTGGAATGAGATCACTTACCTATATCCAGACATATGACCTCTTCCATCCATGTCATATCCCCCTCTACCTCCTCCCTGTGACCCGCCATATCCTCTATTATCTTCTCCATACCTACTCTTTTCACGACGATCATCTGGAAGAATGAGTAAAACAAAACATGAGGAAACTGTAGTGCAAACTGCTGCGCCGTGAAAACTGCCAACCTACAAATATTTTTCCCCTCAAGTCTGCCATTTAAACCTGGAAAGCATCAACTCCTAAATCTCGCTTACATTATCGATGTCGCAAAGTAATGGAGCAAAGTTTGATTTTGTTCCAGTTATCTCCTTGGCTTCCAGGGCCACAAGGTATGTCAGACTGTAAACACTCTGTACTTTAATTATACTCCATTTTCCAATCATTAAACACATATTGTCTAAAATACACTTTTCATTCTTCTACTGTGCAGCCTTCCCAGTTTGTAAGACAACACTGAAGACAGAACAAGGATAAAAAGCGTGGGTTGTGCCGCTTGTGTGATGTTACTGCAAAAAAAAGGATCTCATTTCCTTCTATCTCAGAATTCACCTACACAGCGTAAAGCTGGAATGTGAAGTGCAAAAGCTCTTCATGACTGATCAAGACATGTCACTCTCATGCAGGAAGAAGCTTCCAAAATAGCTTAGGAAGAAAAGTCCACCTAGAATTTGCGGAAGGTTGCTTCCAACAATTGCAAATGCAACAATTTTGGGGCCCCAACAGTTTTTCATCTCTGCATAGTGTTTCGAAAGTCTTAACAAATAAAACATTCCAACATTCCCCAAGAGTATCACATAGAAAAAGAGCTTTAACTCTTCATCAAATCAACCATCTGTGGAAGGAAATCCAACTATTTCACAGTGCTTCTGCTCAATGTTATTAGCCAACATCGAATTCAACCAGTGAATTTTACCTTGGCTGTTGTGGCTATAGCTTCCCTTCTGAGACTGGTAGGACTGCTGAGAATGGCCATATGAGCTTTGGTGCTGGTTATAGCCTGACTTTTGGTCATATGAGCTCTGGTGGCCATAGCCCGACTGCTGGTCATATGAGCCCTGGTGGCCATAGCCCGACTGCTGGTCATATGAGCTTGACTGCTGGTCATAAGAGTCTTGGTTTTGTCCATAGCTTGACTGCTGGTCATAAGAGCTTTGGTGCTGACCATAGTTTGACTTTTGTTCATAAGAGCCTCTTCCACTTAAAATAAACAGAATTTGTATTAATAGCTAAACGTTCACAGAATAGAGAGCAAAATAATGGCTGAAAATTTATGACGTTGCTAAAATTTCCTAGTCACAGTCACCTCCCAGTCATTACTGGCCTATGGATATGAAAATACTCTATACTGCATCTCTGCTGGGATATTTCTGGCTTCCAATAAAAGCAAGGCAGGAAACTGTATGTTACCATGGCTTTCAAGACATCCTCAGTTTCCACTTAAGAGCAGCACTCCCCTTACATATCCCAGTGCAACGCTTGCTTTCTCCCCTCTCCCCAGTAGCGTGACAACAGCTGATGGATAGCCCATGACCTGCTAACCACCAAATCCTTCCCTGCAGAACTGCAGGGAAGACACCCCGCTGCTCATGTTTTATTGTGCAGCTGATATTGCTGCCTACTGAAAAAAAAAACCCAACCCAAACCCCCCAAATTTTGCTTTCACTGAATTGCAATCTGTCTTTTTCTGGGCATTCTACCATTTTGTCTTTTCTAATTCTTGTGATATCCTCTAACATACCTGCAGTTCTTCCCACTTTAATGCCATCTACATATACTATACCGCCAAGTTTCATGAGAAACATTGATCAATATCACATCTAGGATACTCCAACACCACGTGGCTATACATACTAAGAGGGAGTCATAACTATTCTCTGACTAACAGCTGGGTAGCAACCACAAGGATATCTCACCCACACCTTATTTCCCTAGGCTACTTCAGCATCCAACACAGAAACAAGAGTATTTTGAAAATCTAGATATATGAGAGAATCATTCCAGTTGGGTTACCCTTTCACAGCAAGACATTACATAGATTGATGAGAAATAAACTGCATCCAGAAAACACTGGCTGTTACTCATACCTTTGTTTTACCCGGGTACTTAGTTGTGGCTCAATTGTATTATTTTTTAAGCAATTGAAATTAATCACTGACCTCTGCCACCCTTTCTTCTCTTCCTCCTCCCTACTTCCACTCTTTTTCAAAAGATGAGGCACAAGATTGCCAAAGACTGGAGAGTGGCAAATGTAACCTGCTAGCCAAAATGTCTCAGGAAAACAAACAAAAAAAAAATCTAAGACCCTATAGAAAGTTCCCACCAGCCTTTCAAAGCACTCTAAGATGAAGTCCTTTGGGTGCAACGAATCTCAAAATAGCCCATCCGTGTAAATACCGCCTAATCTGATCCCTCCCAGTTCTAGCCTACATCTTAGCTTTAACATAACTAATCCCAGTGGCAAAGAGATTGTGAAGATTTTTGTTAATATCTTCACTTCAGAAAAAGTCAGCTCCACTTTAGCCTTCATCACCAATGAAGGAAGCACCTTTGAGAGCATCCACTATTTGCCAATCTTCTTTCCTTCCTCCCCTCCCTTTGCATGTGAGAGCTACAGTTTTGTGACCCTCCTCTTCAAAGTTGCTATCATTTAATTCCTTAGTTTCTCCTTACTTGCTACAACCGTACATTGAAAAGTTTCCCTCCAATGCCTTTTTTTATTATTTTCTTGATAAAAACAACTTGAAGAATATACGCTCTACTGTTTTTTTTTCCCCACTGGATGTCTGCAGAGTTAAAAGCTACTTTATTGCCTGGTCGTGTACCTCTGTATCAATGCTCAGAAAACAAAGCAAAACAAAACCACATTCCTGCCTGCCTTAGAAATGTGAAAAAGACACTCTGAGGGACACCACCTACTGCTGACCGATTAAGACCTTGCTTGTTTATATTAAGATGTTTTGTAATAGTAACTACAAAACTAGAAACCAAGTACAGGTTTACTGAAGTCTAGATTTTTTTTTTGCAAGCTGATAAGACAATGTAAAAAAATATTTGGACCTTGGACACAAGAAAGAAGTTTAGTACATGGCCGTATATTTTAAAGAGGTCACATGAACCTCAGTAAAGATCTAGTGCTAGCAATAACCTTGGGGTGTATGCATGAAACTCGTAAAGTAGATAATGAAGTGGCCTTGTAAGTCATTACAGGAAGTTGGGTTGTATTTTCCAACATACTTTAAAAGTTGTATCATTAATCCTCCTGAAACCGATTCCAGTACAACATCACTTAACAAGTAAAATACACTTGTAATAGCATAAAGTACTGACTGCAGTACGAAATGCAGATTTAAGTTATTCATAAGGATATAAAACCATGATGTTCTGAGAATCTTAGTTAGAAAAAGAACAGATATTTCTTAAATGATATTTCTGAATTCCTTCCTTTTCTTGCACCACAAAAAGGCATTCTAAGGCAGGTAAGAAGTCTGCAAACCTAAGACAAGCTAAGAATTTCCTTGCTAACAGCCTATTTGAAGTTAATAAAGAGCACTGTAAGCTTATACACAATAATGTGACCGGAGAGGTACTCGATCTGTCTTTTTCTTAATCAAAATAGTCTCTACCAAGTCCATTCTTCATTGTAGTCACTATCCAAAGACTTTCTAAAGCGTACCTCCCTGTACAGCTTGGCTTCAGAACAACTGCACCCATCCTTCTTACATAAAGAAATATTCTTCCCTCATCTCCTATTCTTTCAGGCATTAAAAGTGTCCTAAGAATGTGGACTTTCAGATGTTTATCTTATTTTTTCGCAGTGATAGCAGGAAATCTGTTACAGCTCTAGTTAAGAATGTACAACTACTACACAGTACTTTAAATAGATACTGTTAATCTCAGCTTCCTTACCCTCTAGACGACCCTTTCTGCTGCCCCTGACTGCCATAAGACTGCTGGTTGTATGAGCTCTGATTCTGATTTTCATAACTGGATTCATCATCGTATCCCTGGGAATCTTGTCCATAACCTGGAAATTAAGGAAGAAATTTTTTAGTAAATATTCACCTTTTAATTACTGCCAATGAATGTAACAAGCTAGCCAAACCTGTTTGATTTTGTCCATAGTTCCCATGATAGCTTCCATAGTTCTGTCCATAGGATGAATTGTCTCCACTCTGCCCATAACCAGAATATCCCTGTAATTTAAAGGACGTACTCAAGTAAGTGTAACTTCCACAGAAGGTAATTACAGTTTTCCTTCGCTAGACATGACTGCAAACATCAAGCACAGCTGAGAATGGGCTTCTTCCTGGCTCAGATCTGGTCACCCAAGAACAATTATTTTTACTCAAGGAACATGTGCTTTGAAAGACATAACGTTGTTCTCCACTTACCTGCGGTTGTCCGTAATTCTGGCTGCCCTGATTGCCATAGGATGAATAGCTGTAACAGAAAAATGCATTTAGTAAATGCTTACAGTGCCCTCCACATCGGTTGGAACCTAAAGGTATTTTTGGTGTTATTTTAAGTTTCTTTTCATTCCAAAATAGGTGTTTAATCCCTAGGCATATTAGGGATAAACAGGCATATTAGAACCCAATCAATAAACTAATGGTTACTATGGCTGACTGTCAGAAACCAGAAGAGCTTATTTCTATGTCTGCTCTTTGTCAAGTGCAAATTTAAAGGACATGGGCTTACTGTAATTTGACAGATTCTTCACAGTCACAGAAAACTTCATCATATAAAAGCAAGGCTTTTTAGTTTATTCAGGACATCCTTACAAAACTAATTTATTTTCATCAATTACAGTCAATTTGATATTTGCCGGACTATTCAACACCATCATGATTAAAAACCACACTAGCTTTAGATTATACTTATTCCTTATCCTGTCACTTTAAAACTTCATGAACTGATAGAAGAACCATGTGCTGAAACTCATATTATACTCACATATAAATCTGAACTCAGGCAGTGCTACATGCATCTTGTGCTTTCATTAGCACAATCAATATTTGCCACAATTTTCACACTTCCACAAAAACACTTTGGTTTCACTGAGTAAAATAGGCCCCACAAAACCTGCAGCTATTTTATGAACTGGCTTTTAAACGTCACAAATATGAACAGTAGGTTAACAAAAAAGTTCCCTCCAACGGGAAAATAAAATGGAAAAATAAAATTTTACATCTCTATGGCCCATCATCTTCACGTGTGTATAGCCTAAGACTAAAACCTTAGTGAACAGCTTAAGGCAGTCATATGGAAAAATTCTCAATATTCATAACACTTTAGAAGTCCTTGCTAACATCATGCTGGGAATCTGAAATGGCCTTTTATGTTGCAGATTTAATTGCTAACGGCAAAAAACCCCACACATACCTCTGCTGGCTCCCAGACTGACTGTAACTTCCAGAATCTAGAAAAAGAAATAAGTCATATTGAGAATTTCCAATTAACATTTATTCCTCAACTGACTATAACAGGAAGAAATCTGGGGACAGGAAGAAAGGTTCAAGTACACTGGATAACGCAGCTGCTTTCCCTGCAGAGTGAGACAGGTTCCTCTTTATTAACGGAATAGAAAATGCTAAGACCAGGAGAGGAAGAGCACAGAAGCACAGGGCATGGGGAACACAATACAGCTGTTGAACTTTCCTTCTGAAGGATCTGAATTCCATTTTCAAGGCATCTCTTGACATATTCAAGACTGCACAACCCCCTCTAACGGCTATGATCATTCAACAGAATGCAGCAGCTTAATGACTCGAGTGAAGCTAAGCTCATGAGTCCCACTGAACCCCTTTTTAAGATGCCCTCAGAAAGCTCTGTCTAGCAAAGGGCACAGACACAGGAAGAATTTGGAGATGTAAAATCAGGGATGGAGGAACCACGACATTTCCTTTTTCCACCCATATTGCAAAAGGAGAAACATTACCGATAGCTCAAACCACGCAGGAAATTAGTTCATCTACACACAGCACAAGCCATCTAGGCAGGTATTATAAATATTATTTCTGATTAATGTAAACGAAATGTGGTGACAGAATTTGATTCTTGAAACACATTAGAAGAATGTGAATTTCAAAATATGACCTCAAGTTAAAAAAATATGTAAATAAATTCATTGAAATAGTTTGACTTGTATTTAGAGTATCTAATTCGTAAAAGCTATCAACGTTATGAAAAGCTCTACTACCTGCTAGCCGGAATTCAGTTCTTAAATAAGTGCTTTGTCTTTACTGATTTAGCTCATCACGTTATTTTATCTTGTTAATTGCATGATGATGGATTTCCCTATTTTCTGCAAAACTGCAAACTTTTATGTGCTAAAAGCTCTTACTCTACAGGGGAAAACACACGTTCCTACCAATTTAGTTTCCCAATCCAGCTGTGTGTAACAGATGCAGACGCACAAAACACACATGCATTGCTCCATCAGCCCTTCAGAATTCAGATGGTCCTGAGCAGCCTTCACCTCCTCAGAGACACCCACTTGCCCCAAGCTGCTGTACGTCCTACAACCTCTTACCCACACAGACTCTACTGATGTCACTTTCTACGCGGGAGCCTCAATTCCTCTTGATATTTTTGCTTGAAATTCCCACCTTCTTGTCAAAACACAAACATCTTCTTCCTTCCTCTGCCAGTCTCACCACTGCTGTCACTCCGGATAACAGCCCTGCAATTTTCCTGTTCCTTTCAAATCACTTCAAGAACCTGTACAAATATTGTGGTGTTGCAGTCTAATAAAAACTATCAAGAGCGTCTCTGTTTTCAGCCCTCATTTCAGCCTTTCCCCCACTCACTCCCTCCAACTTCTACACCTATAACTGACTAAGAAGCTGAAACCAGAGACTGAGTTCCAATGTGCTAAGTGTCATAAACGATTATAACCGTTTTCCAACCAAAACACACATCAAATTGCTCAAAGTCTATTCATTATACTTTTCTCATCTGGTTGTAAAACCAACCCTGCCAGTGCTTACACATATACTTAAACACTTCCAAGATGAGGATTATCACCTAAACTAAGTCTGAAGACATGAACCAGCATTTGTAACTGCAAAGTACCTCCTCAAGGCAATTAAAAAGCATCAAATTTCACATTCTGCAAGAGTAACGTTTACCAAAAGCTGAGATGAAATAGTTCATTTCACACATCCTACGAAGCGGTTTCACTCAGATATGAAACATTCTCTCCATTTGCTCTGCTACACGATTATTTCCTTGCTTTTTCATAACGACAAGCATTTTAAAAAAAAGTGCAACTCAAACATGTTTATTGTTTTTAATGAGATGAAGGTCAATTTTTTACATTATTTCAATTTAAATGATCATAAAGATTACTGTTAACTAGGCAATGGCATTTTAAAATTATGGTTTCACTCTAAAATTTATATGCCATTAGTGCTGCTAATTAAAACAAAGAATATTAATGGTTGTACCAGAAACAATGATTGAGTAAGGATGTAATTAGCTATAAACTAAAGGACTACATTTAATTCTCCTTAGCTTCTCCCTCAAACTTCTGCCAAACCACAGAATTTTGGAAGAAGTTTGAAAGCAACCAGATAAGGAGCCTGTAAAAAATGAATACGTAGAATCAGAGGAATTTCCTTTATTTATACACTTTTCTAAATCTTTTGTTGGGCTGCTTAGTCTACAGGCTTCTGATCAATTTATTTTGGTGGGCTCAATAGGGACAAGAGTCTGTAAGTATTTTCAGAAACAACAAATAGTTTATTCTGGAAATTCCTGGATATGCACACATTTTTTCTGAATGATTAAAAAGCTCATGGAAAAATTTCCTGTGAATGAAGTGGGGCGTAGCAGACTAGCCACCTTGCACTGCTCAGGAAGCATATTCCTCTTATGATAGAAAAATCTGCTGTGAACATTTGAAAACTGAGGTTCTCATACAAAGTAATTGATATAAAAAAAAGCAGCATTGCTTCTGTAGTATTCTCAAATGAAAAATAATCTCATGTTTGAGCATCACCATAGAGTAAGAACAGAGGAGACGCTCTCTGGTGCTTGACTGGTAAGTACCTGAGATCTGGGAAGAAAGTGTTTTCAGTTTACTGCACAACTTTACTCATTTAGTAAAAGTCTTCATGGTTTGAACTCATCATACATTAGACTCAGACATGTTTTCTTCTCATGACAGATGTCCTTGCACTAAGGGATTCCTCTAACATATCGTGCTTTGTTTTGTTTTTATTCTCTATCATTCATACATGTAACATGAGACAACACTAAAATGGCTTAACCCTAACAAAACATGGTTCACTCCACAAAGCACGCACAGCCCTGGCGTTCCCTCTCCCATTCTGGGATACGCTACCTATCCACGGCTTCACAGGGCCATCCCTGCTGGTGGGACAGAAACATTTCTGCCTCAACTGGGATGAAGAAACAGCCACACAACGTGCTCCAGCCACACGACGTGCTCGCAGAAGCCCCAGGAGAGGATGGGCTGCATCACGTCATCTGGGGCAGCAGACACACTGTCTCCACGCTCAACTAAAGGCCTCCACTGGGAAAGAATTATAGCCAGGGCATTTTTAAGTCCACACCAGGGGGGCTGTGAAGTTACCCCCTTTGCTATGCTGGCACTCTCGGGGATGTGGGTGATAGAGCAGAATGCAGAGCAAATGCAGCAGATATTGGGACACAAAGGTGGGTCCCATGCTGGGGGGCGAGGAGGGGAGCACACAAACAGAGGGAAGGGGTGTTCACATTCCATGGGGGCTGCTGACCCAAAGGGGGGGGCACATAAACCATGCTGTGGATAGTGGCACGACTGAAAGGCAGGTCCACATCTCACTGTCCCCCTGGGGGGACAGGTCACAACACAAAGTGGGGGCCCATAGGAGGAAAGGGCCATGACCCAAAAGGGCGGGGGGGAGGCCTTAGAGGACCAAATAGAGGGCACACCTACACCAAAAGGGGGTCCATACCTCACACTGGGGGGGG